>JASGCC010000007.1:1680398-1813060 GCA_030067915.1 Hydractinia echinata
AAGCACGATAATAACCTTGTGTTGTATTTTACCGAACATTCCTGAGACATAACTTTGTTGTTACAACGACTCGTCGTTTTGAAGTGAGGGATTCGCGGTCTTTTTGAACAGGGTTTAAAATGGATTTACAAGGCTGACACAAGTAGCTACAAGATCTTCTCGCTTGCAGTTGCTAATAAGGCGACTAATTCCCGTTAAGCGTGTGATGAAATACCTTTACGTGGGTTGCGTGCGATGCGGTTTATTACGCGTTCTAAAAGTGTGAGTGCGTCATGCATCTCTCACTTGCCTTTTGATTTGTTTCCATAAAAGGAGCAGCAAAAGTTAGGCAAAACATTTTTAAGATTTTTAGCATTTTTTATGTATGGCCCTTAACGTTGATATGTTATTTTTCTATCACAATCTTTCTAATTCAATTTATTTTACGCCAGCAGAAAATTGCTGACAAAAAAATGCCCTTGCGTCACGTCGGCAAATTTTTGTTTCATGTCGGCAATTTATATTTTGTTGTACGATTGCACGCTTTAATACATGAACAACAGTTGATTTAAGAAATAAAATGAGAGCAAAGCTTTTGTAAGTTTAAATTTACATGCATCTAATGAAAAACCACGTCTGTAAAATTTGCCGATGTCAATCAAAATTTTTGTAAAAACGTCGGCAATTGCCATGTGCTGACGTGAATTAGCCATGTGATCGATTTAAATTTATCTTTCAATTTTCCACTAGACAGTTTTTAGTCTTCTATACTTTTTAGTCTTCTTTCCTTTTCTACCCCCCCTTGTTTTTATTTTACCCTGTTGTACTATCCCCGGGGTCAGTTCAAATTAAAGTACAAATCAAAACTAAGCTAGCGTGCATAGTACTGTTGTGTCTTGTAGTGATCGAGACAGGAGGCTTATTTCTCAGACTTGAAACGCTCGGCTCCTTCGTTTTTTTCTAATACGTTTTTCCCGAACGTTTGTGAGCTATCACGGAAGTTTCCGAAGAAAATAAAGAAGTTTTGTTTCTTATAGAACACGTTGTAGATGCTACAAGAAAAGGGAATAAAATCCGATTTGCTAACCACTCAATTAATCCGAATTGCTATGCGAAAGGTATGTCCACACTTGTAAGAAATGTTGTTTTTGAAAATAAACATTTTCTACCTTTGTGTCTCTGTTGTAGTTATGATGGTTAATGGAGATCATAGAATTGGAATATTTGCTAAAAGAAACGTACCTGCTGGAGCGGAGCTATTTTTCGATTACAGGTGCGTTCCAAAAAGTAATCAAGTGTTGTTGTTTTATGTCCCTTCTTCGCTTTACGCTTCGACTGGTGGCCTTGTGATAGAGCATTCTCCTCCAGTGCGTAAGATCGTGGGTTCAATCCCCGGCCAATTCATGCCAGAGATTATAAAAGTGTGGATCGATCCTTTCTGCTTAACGCTCCGCAAGAGAATAGGATTGATATCTTAGGCTGTTGTCTATTAGAGCGGCTGTTGTGCTTGCACATCCTCTGTAGCTTAAATTGGAGCTTTAAATGCACTGAAAACCCTCATTGATATCAGTACCATTAGGAACTGCAGAGGCTATCCTGGGTAAATAATAGTCATAATAGCAATAGTTTGGGAAAAGTGTAATTTTTTTTTCGGGATTTATTTTTACAGATACGGACCGACCGATTCATTGCGTTACGTAGGCATTGAAAAGGATACGGACACCAGTGTTGGTGTTGCGAAAAAATGGTCAGCGTGAAAAGCAAGCAAGTTACGTCTGTTTTACGCTGGCATGATTTCAACGATTTCGTGGAGAAGTATGCTGTAAATACAAATTCGAAGTGAAGAAAAATGTTGCGGTTTTTTTTATCTGCATTGACTTTACTAATAAACATACACGCTACCGGGGAACTTGTTAAACTCCTGTACCATTCTTTCTTGACACATGTTTGGAATATGTACGATATTGCTCAATTTTTCAAAGAAAATACATGTGAACTTTAATAGCTGGTACGTTTTTTGTAGCAACTATTAGAACGTAAGAAGCTAACTACGTTAAATTTCCCATCTTACTCTATTTTATCGTGATAAGAACGCATTGTGATGTTCCAAAGATCAACGAAAATGTGTATCAACCAGCAGTTTAATAGGGTAAGAGGGACCACTGAAGACTATATTGACACTCTGTTTAAAAAGGTGTCCATTGTAAGACTTGTAAAACAAGTTTTTATAGATGTCATATTCCTCTCTGCTAGAATAACTTTCTTAGTCTTCAGCGTTAACTTATCTTGTTCTTTCTTTTTGACGCTAACTTCTATCTAAATAATTTACGTATTCCTTTCTTTATGGGAATTCTTTATAAGAATCTCACTGAATTGCGAGTATTTAAAGATTCAAGCTAAGATGAAAAGGTTTCAGAAGCTATTAAATTTCAACGCAGAAAACGAAAGCATTCAAGTTTCATAGAGTCGGTAAAAGGACTGAAGCTTCGAGTTGTTTTCTCTAAATTTATTCATGAAAAGCGATATAAAAAATGCTACATGTTTCCAAATAATTAAGAAACGTTCAAAAAATTAATGCTTAAATAGACATGATCATTCATATTTATGTAGTATATGTGGACATCTTACTTTTTCATATAAGGTTGCGTAAAATTTTTTAACCACTGTTCAATGTCTCAGATAAAAAATCGATGGGAAGCATCGATTTTTTATCAAATCAAATGGATTTAAGTTTTATGCACAAACAGCAGATCATTTTCAGACCAACTTTTACTGTTTTTAATGTTATATACCGTTCTTTTTTAATAAATAAAATATTTTTTCGAACTTGCAACTAGATTTGTGGTACGCTAATCCTATATAATTTCCATAACCACGCAGATACTTATCTTTACATCCTAACCTAATGTGCATGCGACTTTGTTTGTGAGATATTATTTGATATTTTGTTCTTAATAATCGACCTGTGATGATGACAAAATATTTACTTATTTTTTTTTTAATGAAGTCTCCTAATGAACACATTTGTTTTCACAAGCTTGGATAAAAAAAAGAAAGTCTTGTCTCATTCTTTTTTCCAGATACAAGCAAGTTTTTTTTTTCATAGCCAGTACTTTAAAAACAGAAAGTTTCGCGATTTTTGAATTTCGCAAAAGTTTGATTTGGATAAATCCAAATAAAAAAATTGCGAAAGTTTTTTCTCGCGAAATTTTAGCTAATTCTCAACTAAATTCGTTTCTGTAAAATAAAACATCCGTTATTTTTTATCTCTCGCACCCGAAAACGCGATGAATTTCGCAAATCACCCGCCCCATCCTCTCCTTTCTCTCCCGCCCCATCCTCCCCTTTCTTTCCCGAACGTTTGTATCATGATGAGAGTGGCGATCAGTGGGAAGAAGTTACTGGAAGCAATGATTGACAATTGTGTTGGATCTGCTTATAAAAAACTAGAAATCTGAAAATGCAATAAAATTTGAGAAGTTTTGTCATACAAAAATAATTGAACAAAAAATCGCCTACAAAATTGTTTTCGTGAAATTAGGGTTCTTTTTTTCCTCGTGAAACTTTTTACTCTTAATGTACTGCTGGCTATGAAAAAACTTGTTTTTATCTTGGAAAAAAGAAAGAGACAAGACATTCTTTTTTTTTCATCCAAGCTTGTGAAAACAAGTGTGTTCATTAGTAGAAAAAATTGTAAATAAGTCAGTAAGTTTTCTGTCAACATCCCAGGTCGATTATTAAAAACAAAATAGTAACAATTAAATCCTTAAAATGCTTCAAAAACAAATAACTGCCAAGAAAATTTCTTTTATGAAGATAAAACGTAGAACTTACTATCCTTTTTATTATGCTATAAAACTGAGCTTTGGCTGCATTTTCGTTTTGCGCTAAAGGCTCGAAAATGTTTATTAGCGCATGTACACTTCGACATAATTACCGCTGGTTAAGAGATCTGTGTTCTACGAATTTATTCTACTTTTTGCGAAGTTGTTTTTCTCTCTCACGAACGTTTTTCTGCTGCTAGCCGAACAGCCTGTTTACAAATGTTGCGAAAAGCACCTTCGAGCTTCTCTCTAAAAAAACCTCAATGTACTCTTTTTCTTAAATGCAATTCGCCTTTACACTTTTGCCTTTGATGCGCAGTATAACTGACAACATAGTAAGCTTTATGGATTGAAACGATCTTGTTTACATCAGCTGCCATATTGCCTTCTTGTAAATTTCATTTCGCGCGTAAGAAAATCATAGCTCAATGGAAATTGACTTAAGGTTAAGAGCAGAGAACACACGAGAGCTTTTTGCGTCATAGTGGAAAATGCAGCCGAACGAACATTAAGACTCCGTGGCGGGAGAAAAAATAATTTGCGCTGGTGACGTAGGAATTGTACTGTAAATCAGAAAAATATAATGTATATATCTTACTCGTATCAACCTATCACTTTTAAAATATTTTCCGTGCTAACGATAGAATCAGTAAATAATTTGCGTGACGAGAGATTTCTTAGAAAGTCCCATATGTATTGTTCCACAGCCCCATATGTGAATATTTATTTCCAACATGTGTTTTTTACTAATGGACAGTCTGAATGTCTATATTATGACGGGAGCTCTCGTCTTGATGGTGAGACTTTCGCTTTATTCGGATTGATCAAAACAAAGTTATGACGTCACAACTGCATCGCTCATTCTTTTATGTATCTCTCCGGCACTTATATTTACTGGTACAGCGGTTGTAATATTTTGTTGCACTTAGTAGGGTTGTTTGATTGCTTGAAAACTGGCCAGTAGCCATACTAATCTTTCATTTAAAGTTATATTTCTTTGTTTCTTTTGTACTCTCTTTGTTAAAGTTAATCACTTGTTTACGTTTTCAGCTTTGATAAATAATAATAAATAATTAATCAGATCGCCTTCCAAACCAAGACAATGGTACGACACCAAAAACAAAAGATGTGATTTCGAGACATTGTGAGAAAAAGATTAGCGAAGCGCCTGTAACCGCTGCCCGTTTCGATATAATTTGATTAAGTGTTGATTATATGATAGGATACAAAGAAATTAAATTCGCGTCTTTTAAAAATAAAAGGGATAAATAATAATGGAGTCGTTCTTTTTTCTCTGCCCTTTTTTTAATACACCGCTATCCTTTTACACGGTAGAAACTAATTTATTTGTGGATGGAACCAAATTTTACCACTTCCTTGTTCTCTCCACCCAACGCCGATTTGTATGCCTTTAGTTTTTTCTCTTTTTTTCACTCTAGTTTCTACTAACTTTCTCAAGACAAACAAGCTACTTAAATTTTTTTAAATAAGAAACTGGTTTATAAGAAAGTATACTCTAAACACCCCAAGTTTGAGGAACTTGGAACAAAACAAAAGAGATAATTTCGTTATAAGAAACTTAACAAAAAAGAGAGTTTTCTTAATTTAAGGCTGATAATTTCTTTGTAATTTCTACAACGTACAATCCAAAATAATAAAAAATATTTAGAAACAGTTTTTCCTAAATATTGAAGACTTGCCCTATTTAGACAGATATACTCACCCCTCCATCCCTCCCCCTCTCCCCAAAAGTTAATTTAATTGAGAAACTCAAGATGGCGGTCGAAGAATCTTTTGAAGCCAGAAGCAACAGCCCCGAGCATATTTTTCATACAAGACCATTCGAGTGTAAATGCTCTTACTTTTTTCATTCTAAAAGCTGAGAGTGTTCTTGCAACCGAAATTCTACAAAATAAAAATCTGAAGAACGATGTGTGGGAAACAGTAAAATGACATATCTAATAAAATACAAATGTTAGAGATGTTAAAACTATGAAGTCCCACCTAATTGCTTTGTAGATAATCTTACTGTTAATTAGTCAATTTACATTTTTAATTTCTTTAATATTTTACGAGCTAATGGCAACCGAATAGTGAGGGCTAAGGCTGAGATTTAACCTAAAGACTGAACAACCGCTAAACAACTCACCAGGCTGGCAAGCAAACTATAAAATAACATTGAAACGCAGAACTGCAAGTTCAAAGCTGAAATCTTAGAATATTTACGCTTAGCTACTTCTTAACAACTTCGAGTTTGAAATAAAAATTTTCGCCAAATCAAAATTTTAAGGCTGAAATGAAAAATGGATTTGCTTATAAAAAAAATGAAGCTGTGGACTGAATGAAAGCGTTGTGTTTTTTGTAACCGTGTTTTTGTAGAAAGAAAGTCAGGAATGAGTGAATGGATGAATGAATGAATGAATGAACGAAAGCAGTGGAATGATGCTACTGGTGGTATGCAATTAAGTCCTCAGTACTTAGTACAGTAGTTAGTTCCTGATCATATTTTGATAATTCAGTTGGATCCAACTTCTAAGTTTATATGGGAATTCGAAATATATTCACCGAATAGTAATTATATCTTTTAAAATTAGCAAATTAACAAGCAAGAATACCACCAGGTTCAAACTTAATTACCAGTGTTGCATTGTGGTTTTTGTTAACTCCCACAATTTAATGTTAGCTAGCTAAAATTAAATGTCTTATGACCAAACTACGTAAGTTCTTTGTTCATCATATGATCTTTCAAGAAGATCTTGCCACCGTGCTTTCCATTCATCATCATTCTTCGTGAGAAAGTGTTGTTAATTAATTGGTACCTTCCAAACACAGGAAATATGACTCAATTCAAAGTGTATTTTTTTTCCATATACAAACATTGCACTTTCAAGTGTCCAGCCAAAGTTTCATTAGCGGTAGAATAAATAACTTTTTATCAAATTTCCTCAATCTTTTCCAGTTAACCTAAATGATAAAAAGAAGAACATCTACTATATAAAAAATATAATTTTTTCGTGTTTCTTTATCAAACGTTTTATCAAACAGGACTCGTTCGTTACGTCTTGTAACTAAATGATCTACTGTCGACCATGATAGCCGAAGAAAAGCTTTTAACATTTATGTAAAATGAAATACCAAGGGACGAAGAATTTTGTCAACAATACTGTTTACTAACAAATATTATCTACAAATATTTTTTTTTAAGTTTTCATTTTTATATCCTAAGCAAGTTTTATTACTTACTTTTTGTGGATTTATATTTCATTATATTTATTATAACGTTTTATGCCTGGAAATTTTCGGACAACCTTAACACTGTCAAAAGTTTAAGTAGTTGTGAAAAAACTTTGCTGATTCAAATATAAAATGAATACTTTAATGTTTCCATGGAACGCACGATCGTTTCCTCAACTTTAACTTAAACGACCATTGCTTCGAATAAACGCCCTTTTTGACTGGGCGGTAAAACTAGGGCGTGTGTATCAAATTTTTAATTTTAGAATGTAAAGGGGCTGTATAATTGTAACATTGCCACATAGAAAAACGTGATGAAGGGGAAAATCAATAAAAAATATTTTTTTATTGTAAGAAGTCTAATTTGAGTTACTTAAGGCCTCATGGCAGGGCCAGCAGTTTACATGCCATGATTTGTCCAACTTTTGATGACGTTGACGATAAAATTGGCACCATGTGCTCAATTTACGAAATATTTCGTAATGCAATTGAAAACAATGATTTATCTGGGTGTGTTCGTCCACATGAGTAGTGCGAGGGTTGAGATTACCAAAATGTCGAAATGTAATCTCCATGTATCCTTCTGTCGCCGTTATGACGGCGTTTTGTGACGTCAAGGGATTTTAGCGAGTGAACAAAATAACTGTTGCAAAATAACACAAAGGTGGTAAAATTTGTAATCGAGATGAAATTCAGCAGTAGACTTGAAGATTTCAATTTAAATATCTCGACTCAAAATAAAAAAAAACCATTGTCTCTATGTTTACATAACAAATCCCGAATAATTATTTCAACTCCATAACAAGACTGGTGTTATGTCAAAGAAAACATGCGAAATATTCGCTCCTTTTTTTGCTAAACAAATCGGAGGTAGTGCAAAGATACGCGTTGCATATACTCTGCTATAAGGCCAGCTGACATTTCTCACCATATGGTCCTGATAATTGACATTCAATTAATACATTTAATTTGAAGACAAAAGAAACAAAAAAGCTTAATATGGGTATTGCTAATTTGGAATAAGTTAGATCCGAACTAAAATAACAATTCCATTTTGTGTTAAATTATGGGTTGTCCCCTAAAAAAGGAGTTTAAAGGTATATTTACACTAAGTTCGTAAGACCCATGTGAAATAGTTTCACGGAAACTTTGTTGTTTTTGCTATATGCTTCTAAATGTTTACAAAGCTAAAAACCCTCTTGTGGGTAGCATAACTTTTCGTAAAACACGAAAATAATTAGCAAACCTTTTAAATTCAAAAAAAGTAAATTATGATTATATGACGTTTCATGTGTACGATTGAAACAAAGCTTTTGGAAATTATCTGAAACACAGTGTGATTGTCCAGTTATATTTATTTTTGTAATATTTATTTACTTATGTATTTATAAAAGTATTGTCCACTCAAGAAATGCAGGGCGAACAAACGAAACTAAATTATCACTTTTTAGCTATTGTTGAAACTGTGGCTTGACGAATTTATAATTACAAACATGTGCAAAAAAGAGAAAGCAAAAACAATAAAACAAGTTGTTCCTAAAAACAACTATTGTTAGCAATTCATTAACTTGGTATATATTGACATTCGTGCTACAGGAATAGTTTTCCCGCCATTGTTCGGCTTTTATTCCTTTCTCTCTGTTTTTCGTCTCAAACAAACAAACAAACAAACAAATTTCACATGGTGATCAAGCGAGCGCCACCGAAGAAATTCTCTTTTACTTCGGTGTGTATTTAGTTAGCTGAAAACAGAAATGCAGTCGTCCCGATTGTCAAAACCTTTCCACGCGCGCCATCTTTGAATTTCTTTCTAAAGCTTTGTTTACATTATAACTCTTTGTTGTTAAGGCGCATCTTGTTTATTATTTCGATAAGGCAATGTACGTTTTTTGTCCATTTTTAGAAATGTAAATATTAAATTCTCTTCAAATCTCTCGGGTCAATTCACCGTCCTTCTTTTTTAGGCCATACTTTTTCAAAACATCTAATTTTAACTGATTTACTATTCACTTTCTCTTTCTTCTGTTCTATATTAATTTTATTATATTCTGGATAATTGAGGTACTAATGTGGCCTAAAAAGTCTGAAAAAAGCCACTTCAATGAAAGACAGTAGAGGGAGGGTACATCGATAACTTAAACAGAATGTAAAATTAATAATCAGTAGTCAACCTCGATTTGTATCCATTAGTTTTTCCAATATTTTAAGAGAAGGTTGAAAAAGTAAAAAAAAAAAATTTAGATTCCGTTTGGGAGTTTTAATAAGATGTGAAAAGCTAGTTTCATTCAGCAAAAATGGTGATAAATTGTACCATATCCGTTACGTGTTTTGGGTAAGAGATAGAAAAATATTTGACAGAGTGGTATAGCTGATTGACAGTTAAGATCTGCCAAAAACATTTTTTTTCTCACTATAATCTCCAGGTTATTTATAGTAATAAATTCCTGGGAGGAGAGTTTTTTTGTGAGATTTTGTGAGGGTATAACAAACAAATCTTGTTTATTTGTTTATTTGTTTATGTTAAATAACTGAAAAATGAACTGTTTATTTTAAATACATTTAACTTAAAAATATTCAACTATAATATGGATCGTGCCAATCCTGTTTCCTTAAGTCGTACATGCATTGCATTTGACACGTGGTATTAGTATTGTATGAGGTTTGGAGGAGGTGAGGAGGAGGTGAGGATGAGGTGAGGAGGAGGTGAGGAGGAGGTGAGGAGGAGTCTCATTTTATCACAAATATTCCTACTTTTCCACCCTTTTGCGAAATCTTAATCATGTACAAATGTTGATATGCGCGCTAAAAAAAATGAGTTTTTTTGTCAACAGTAGTTGATTAAAAAGTAGTTACTAGAAAAAATAACAAATATATAAATAAATACACAGATAAAAAAAAATACTTAGATAGAAAGTGTAAAAAGTGTGAATATATGAATGCTTAGAACAAATATAAAGAATTGTAAAAATTACGGCGACGAAAAGTAAACATTGTCTGCAAAGTTTTAATTAAATCTTGCCTGACATTCAGATGACAATTGTAACAAACGAACGCAAAATAAACATCAGGAATCTGTGTAAACAGAACACCAATTTTATTTTGATTAGATACAAGTAGTGAAAGAGTTTGAAAATTTTTTACGTTAGAACAGTTAGGTCTTCAAAAGCAATTAGGGAACGTTTTATAAATCTCCTTGCTATGGACACCCTGTGGCGGTAATTCGTTCTGATGATGTCAGCATAAATCCTTAGGTAAACATGTCACTCAAGGAGGATTAAACCATCCAAAACACGTAAATTAAATAACGAAAACAATTCTGAATCATCCATATTTTAGGTTATGTTGTTGTTATTATTGTTGTTTTAACAGATTATACAACTGGTCATGTTCTATATAATAACTTGTGATTCCTAGGATTAGTTAAGACACACTCCCTTAGGCTTTTAAATATCCCTCCACTGTAGAAATATGCACCAATTATCACGTGGTTGGGCTAATTAGGAGAATATTGGAGCTGAACATAAGAGAAAGCTCCTTGCTTCGGTGCTCAAGGTGCAGAGTTCATCACCCATTTCGTATATTTGTCACGAGCTTTTCGCATGATATCCAGCTATGTACAAGTAGCCACAAACCAGTGTGTTACATTTATTCAGAACAAAAGGTTATTTATTTTCTGGAATGTTTATTTACTAGTATAAGCTAATCCTTACCATTTTAACCCCCTATCTACATGTCAATATTTGTGAACAAGAATATCTTGAAATAACGCAAGACTAATAGTCTACAGTGGTATATTAGTAATTTCTGTAATCATTAGAACCTATCTGTCAAAAAAATTACTTTTAAGGTTTTCGGTGCCAATTTTTTTTCAGACGAGAAGAATCTTATTGACTCTGTGTCGCATTTTACTTAAATTTTTGATTCTCAACGAATAAATGAATAAATAAAAAAATAAAAAAGATTTGTCGTGTGTATTTTGTAAAGCCTCAGTTTGGACAAAAACTCGCATTTTAATCCGTTGGTATTAAATATATTCATTGTTTTAAAAAGCCTTGACTCTTCGTTACATTTATTTTTATTTTTTTTTTATGTACACTTCTTTTTTTATAAGCAAATCTATTTTTTATTTCTGCCTCCATGTTGCTTGGAAGTTGTTAAATGCATTTTTTAAATTTTACAAAATTTCACTTGCTATTTTTGCGCTTTCATGTCATCATTTATTGTGGAAAAAAGACTTAACCATTCTTCAAGAACTGTTTTTAGGTTAATTGTTAGATTATCCAGCTTTGAGCTTCAGTTGCCGAACTTTTAAACTTTAAACCTGGCCAGTTGATTAGCGGTTGCCTAATTTTTAGGCTAAATCTCAGCTTCAGCCCTTAGCAACTTGGTTGCTCATAAGAAAGCATTTTACATTTAAATATTTTTTTTTATTTTTATTTTCCAACTATTATTATTTTGAGTGCTCAAGAAAATTGGGTAAATGCCCCCTTATGGTATATATCCATATTTGGTAAATCGATTTGAGTTTTTTTTTATTGTTTCTAAGATATTTCTTTAGTTTTTGTGAACTATTTCTTTTTATAAATTTGAAGAGAAACGTTGAGCGAGTACATATTTGCATAGGTTCGTCTCCGTCTCTTCGCTTTCACATGTGTATTGATAGAAATGCTAGCAAAAACTGTTGTCAGAAAAGCAAATGAAAAAAAAGTACACTCAAGAAAATAATAAAAACTAATTTCTTCGTCAAACACGAAAATGTAAATAAAAATAAGAAAGAAATAGAAGATGTAGAAATTACAATCGGATATTGATTCAGTTGACTGGCTGTGTTTACCTAGAGTAGTGATGAAAGTTTTTTTGCTTTATTGAAAAACACTTCGCAAAAGACATCTGTTTTCAATCAAAAAAGCACATGCTATGGTTTAAACTGAATTCAGAAATACGTATTTACCCTTCCCTCGTTTTTACTGTAATGTAAAAAAAGAGTATGTTTATTTATTTCGTAATCATCATAATTTTAATTTTTCAAACCTTTCTGCAGGATTTTTGGGATTAGTCACCGCAATTTACTGTTTTGCTGTTTACATCTGCAAGTTGCTCTATGTTGAAATGACGTAAGGTGTCTTCCCCTATTTTAAATGTGGGTGGTGCCTTTCCCTTCACGTTTCTAATTATAATCCGAGTTTCTAAAATTAGCTTTTTGTTTTTGTTACTACGATTTTTATATCCATCTGTGTGATTTTTCCTGGTAACTGGTAAAGATAAGACACAATCTAGCATATAAAAAAGCAAGAAATCGCTTGCAAACAAAACGCTAAATGTTTTTCCTGCTAAAAAATTCTAGTTCTCACGATTTTTAGTTTCATTTTTATTTAGTTTTTCTTTAATTCTTTCAAATATTGTTAAAAAAGAATTAGACTTAATGGAAAATAGTTTTTAGGCGTTTACACGAATTATTATAAATGCAAATTTAATTCACTGAGAAAACAAAATTTTAGGAAAAACATAGTTTTCTGTTTTACAAAATTTAAGTGACCTGCAAAATTACTAAATAAAATTTGTAGCTTATTGCATTAAAGAAGCAAAGGTTGCAAAACATTGGATCGGAAATATAGAACAAAACTCTTATCTATCGGGTGTTCGTGTAAGGTCAAAATATAAAACGAAATATTCGCTTAGAAAAATATAAATATGGCCTCATGTGACAGTGTAACGAAATAACATACCTTTTTTAACATTTATTCAATTCCTGTCCAATTCTTAAGATTACTTTAAAAATGATGTATATTTAATAATGAAGATATAAATATAATAAAGATTTGAACACGTTCATATGTTTGTCTACTTTAAAATAATTTTACACTTAAAATAACTTGTAACATTCACAAATCGTTCTTTATTTCTTTCTGTCTCGTATTTACAAAGTTCAAGTCGTATTATTTGTTTTCGTTTTTACCTTGTATGAACTTTTTTTTTTGCTAATCACTTTGTAGATGTCTTAAAGAAAAGAACAGGTTTTGACCAAATATATACTTAACATTAAGTGGAGAATGTCAATTTTGAGACGAATTAATATATACTATTTCATGTTCGTCTGTTTAGTGTACTATTTGTCAAATCACTTTGGACGCAAACGAAAGATAAAACAATCAATCGCCAAGTGTACACATTGGCTTGGTATTTAGTTAGTTTTTCGTATATTTTTTATTTAAGTGTTATATGTGTATATTTTTTTCACAATGTAGTTTTTATTTACTTGCATATTTTTATTTATTTTAAACTGTTTAAATTGCTGTGAAAAATTTTTTGGATGTTAGATAACGAAAACAAGGAGTGTTTACAGGCGCGGGCTGCCATGTGGAATTTCGGTGCATTGCTTTTTTTCGCTTTATTTATTTTTTTATTCTTAGTTTAAATTTTTTGTTTATGGGCGATTCTTTTAATTTTCAGAAAAATGATATTAGTTTCAAAGTTGGAAATAAATAGATTTAAAAGAAGAAGAAAACATGTAATACTGAAAGTGAAAAAAATAAGGACAAAAATAAGGCGAAAATTCAAAAGTACAAAGGCAAAAACATAGATAAGTAAAAATAAAAAAATAAATAATATATTAAACTATAATTTGCTTTCTTTTATAAACTATGTTCAGGTATGTTCATTTTCGTGTGAATTTCCCGAAAATCGAAAGTTGGCGCCTTTTTTAGTTGTTTGGCGTGTGTGTGTAATCAGTTTTAAGCAACTTCTTCCAATTGAAATCGAAGACAGCGCTTACAAAATGGAGACTAGATTGTTTGAGGGTATAGGGGTAAGAAAGGTCATTATCCCTCATCTAACTGTTTCGGCTGCTTTAACTTTTGTTAAAGTACCTTGACAAAATCGACATAACGGTCAGCACACAAAAATAAATATTATTTGAGGAAGATAATCTTGAAGTTTGCTCGTTTGATCTTACCGAGTTCTCAAATTATACCACTTCACCCAAACAGTGAAAAATAAAATAAATAAATAAATAAATAAATGATAAAAACAAAACAACAACAACGCTTGAAAGTTTTCGCGACATACCATAGTCGAGACAGTTATTACAAATTAGGATTAATCATTTTTTGTTTCGTAACCCCCTAAAAATGTTTCTTTCTCTCAAACCAAGTAGGACTCTAAACCATAATATTTAAGTATTTCTTGGAATAATATTCACTTCAGGGGAACATAAAATTTGGGCTAATCGAAAAGTAGGCTAATTCTGTTGAAATAGACGTAGTTTCTAAACTCGGGGTTATTTACTTTGGGCAGATCTGTTACGTTAACCGAACAGTGCTTTAGATTGAGTAAAAAACACAGGAGTACTTCTCCTCGGTCATTCTTTATGTGGTTGTACTTCAAACAAATTCCCGCTAAAAAACTAATGACGCCACAAATTTATATTTGCAATTTTTTTTGTGACAACTTTTAATTTTTTTGTGTGTAACATCAGCAATTGTTTTTTTGAGCGCGAAACAAAAGATTTTCGAATTATCTGCAACGCAGTGCATATTTACAAATACGCTACGTTAGTTCAATATACTTAGTTGAATCGAAGTGTTATTCGAGGAAGGTCAACAAATAAGAGTACATAAAAACTCAAAAAACAAAAATACATACAAAGAAAGAATTAGTGTTTTTTAACTAAATAAATATCAGAGAAAACAAACTTTTATAGTGCTGTTAGGAATAAAAAACATATATACACATCAAATTTCAAGTGAATCTCAAGAACAAGTTATATATATGTTAGAAAACTATTACACAGCTACTACCAAGATGATGGATACGGTTATTCCAAGCAACACGACGCCACTAAGTCACGACATGATGGTTCATCACGGTGGAGTACGTCATACGACACCTGGGGAGTATGACATTAAACCTATCGTAACGGCGCCGCCGACCATTGGGGAATACACGTCAGTAAACCATATGACGAGTAACCAACAACCGCAACAGACAAATATTGATTCAGTTCCAGACGATTCACCAAAGCAAGCAAACTCACCTATGAAACCTCGAAGTTACCAACATGCCAAACCTCCGTACAGTTACATTTCCTTAATAACTATGTCGATACAAAATTCACCGACTAAAATGGTAACGTTAAGCGAAATATATCAATTCATTATGGACTTGTTTCCTTATTATCGTCAAAATCAACAACGCTGGCAAAACTCTATACGTCATAGTCTGTCGTTCAACGATTGTTTTATTAAAGTTCCAAGATCACCCGACAAGCCTGGTAAAGGTAGTTTTTGGACTCTTCATCCCGACGCTGGAAACATGTTCGAAAATGGATGCTATTTGAGAAGACAGAAAAGATTTAAATCCGATCGCAAAGCAAACTTAAACGTTCTACATCACTCGAGAGCGAACGATATGTATAATCCAAATAACATGCAAAAACTTCAAATGAACTCTTCTCCACGAGGGGCAGCGCCCGTGGGCGTGCCCGCGTTTTTACCTAGCCCCTACGGACCTTATCGAGGCTTACACTCGTTTAACCATCCTTTTGCTATTAAAAACATTATTGCTCCTGAACATGAAGCAGATTTCCGGTATGCTGACCCGATGCATTTTCCATACCATCCATCAACTTTTACGCCACCGCCAATGTACGGAAAAGACGGTTTACCGCCCGCCACGAGTGGGGATAATTTTATGAGTAGTTCTTTAGCTTTGAATCAATATTATCAAAATTCTTGTTTAATGCAGTCTACGGGTATGGCATAACTTATATTATTTTATCATATCTATATTATTATTATTTCAGAATTTTTTTATGATACCAAGCAGTCCTACAATCTAGTCTTGAACCGTTTTAGGATTTTCTTTTGTCTTTTCTTTTTCTCTTGACGAGTTTTAGATTTTAAAGTTTATTGAAATATTAGAAAAAAAGAAAGTGAACGTTTTAAACAACCTCGTTATTACGATTTTTAAACCTTGTTGCATGCACTGCGGGACAAACAGCGTCTTAGAAAAAATTATCTCTGAATCATTCACGAACTTTTTTCAAAGAACAAATTGAAATTCACAGTTTTAATAAAATTCTGCTTTCAAATAATTTACAACATAACGAAAATTTTTTTTTGAAAACAAATATTTTTCTGAAACTGTTTTTAATGCTTACGTCAATTTTTCTCATTTAACCAAAACAACTTTGTAACCATACCTCTTAAATTATAATTAGAGGTTTTTAAATACACGTGTTCAGTTTAACGGTTTGTAGATATGTAGTGTAAAATTTATTTATTGATTAGAGAAGATCACGTGATCACATTTCTAAGATAATACATAATTCAAACAACTCGATTTTCAAACGATTTCCATATTCTTTTTCTTATATACTTTTACCTTTTAATTAGACGATTTTTCAGAGTTGAGTTGTTTGAAAATATTTATAGCTGATTTTATGTCTTCGGTTTATTCGAAGAAAATTTTATGGAGAATTTACTTGGTTGTTTTTATAAATATGATGGAGAAGCCAAGCTTGTACCTAGTGGTTTTTATTTTGTAGAATTATTAGGGTACATAAAAAACTGGGTACGAGTTTGGTATATATAAACAAATATTTTATTATAAACTGAAGAGAAAATGAAACGCTGTAAATAATTTATAAACTCAGAAATATTTTATCTTTTAAAAATACAAACTTAAAACAAACTTTATTAGTTTTTGTGCTGGATAGTCATAATTCCGGCCATTGCTTATTATGATCTGCCTATGAGACAACAGGCCCGGGTGGCAGGATCCCACAATTGTATATTTTCATTTGCGCATGCGTGAATAATATACACTGCAAACTTCTTCGCGGTTAATTAAAGAAAACAGAAAATCGAAAATAGCGAAACGAAACTAAAAGCTTCAGGTCAAAAAACGCACGAAAAATATCTTTTGAAGAAATCTTGAAACGAATAGTGAAGATCTCACAAAAGAAATATCAAAAGTTGGCTGGAGACATTTTTTCCCAGCGGTTAAGGGATTAACACGTTATAAAAGAAACCGCGAGCATAGGAATAAGACAAGATTACTTGAATGCAGTTAGTTCTTGACAAAAATTTATATTCTCAACCATGTTCCTGGGGCTTAAATCCTTGCAACGTTCAAATGTACAAAAAAGCCTGGAGACGAGTTGGATCTTTGTTTCTACAGAGAAAAATTCAACTAGATATTTCGTGCGTTCAAAGGTGATATGGAAAAATATGCTGACTCAGCGACTGATTATCTTTCGCACGAAAAGCTTGATTTTTTTATTGTCAATTTTAACCTTCATCAGACCAAACGACACGAAGGAACCCCGCATGAATCAACTGACATTTTATCAAGTTTGAAAACAATTCTACAATGCATAATTTTATACCTAATTGTTCTATTATCCACTTTGTTTCAAGATCAAATTTTTTAAATTTTTATTCGTCTGAAGGTTAAAAAGACTTAAAATGTAAAAAAAATATTTTGTTAGGAAAATTGTCTCGTTTTGATTTCGTTATGCTTCTATTTAGAAACAGTAGTAAAAGAAGATGACGTCGAAAGTCTTGCTACGTCACTCTTTTCATTTTTCTTTCTTTTTTCTCTCTTTTTTTTTCTTCAGTTATTTTCCTTTCTTTTTTTAACAAATAAAATGATCTTACCAAAAGGTCAAAGGCCCTAGGAGTGACGTATAACTTCTTTATTTTTCGTTTTAAAAATAATTTTTTCTTCTTTTGAAAGAAAAAAAACATTTTGATGAGCAGTGTAAGAACCGACTCTTTGACGGATCACAAAGATTAATATATAACAATAGCTTCAGAAAGGAAGTGCGTTTAAAGGCTCTTCATCGTTTGAGGAAGTAAGTGTTGTAAATGTAGAAACCGATCCTGAGTGGATCTGAAACTTTCCCGCCCATTTTTTTTGATATTTTTTATTTTTTTTCCTTTTACTTGACTGTTTTGTATGTTAACTTTCGTTCTTGTTTTGTAACGAGTTTTTCGTTTCGCTCTCTTATACTCTTTGTCGCAAGGATTCACATTCGAATCAAAAGAACATTTTCTTTAGCTTCAAAAAAGAATATAGAGAAGAACGAGAAAGAACACAAAAGAATTTGATTACTCCAGATTCACAATCCTACTACTTTCGTTTCTGTCAGCAAAAGACTTTCTTTTTGTTCAAAATAATATTCCAAAGTTTTAATAATGTGTGGCACGATTTTTTTAGTACAAATGACTTTATAGAATGTTTCCTATATGTGTTTTAAAAGCGAAGTTCTAAAAGAAAGCGAATTCCCAAATAAAGAGGCTGTTACGTAACACATTTGATGTAATTAGCACCCCATAAAATTTAGGTTAGGAAGGCGCTTAATCGGTATTTGTCCTTATAAAAGATTTGACCCGGCGTTTTTTGTTAACCGGACGCTTTGTGCGTACCGGAAGAATTGCAGTAGTATTCCATGCATGCATAAGATAAAAATAAAAAAGCAGCATCTTTGCGCCTGGATTTTTGCTTGTTGTGCTGGATTTTTGCTTGTTGTGCTGGAATTTTAACTTTTGGGTGGTTTAATAATAACGTCAGTATTGTAAAATCGACAAGAGACGTAATGTGAGCTTTTACATGATTGACGTTTGATAGATGTGAAAACAGGAATAAAAACGTTCCAGGTTAATGGATTGTGTTGACATTAGCATCGCCATGACTATATATCCATGACTATATATTTACATTTATTTTCCCAATAAATTCTTCATATTACTTTTTGCGAAGTGGAAAAATTAGGTTCGGACGATTTTTGTTCAGATCTCAGAATCATATCTTGAAATCATATCTACGGCATTCAAGACGATGAAAGATTTTTCAAAAGATCATTTGTGCGTGTGTAAAATTATTACTTGGACCAAATTTGAGGACACTAGCTAGGCTAAAGATGGTATATACAAAGTGTACGTTTTATATTATAGGAAACCTGGCAAAGGGGTCTAGTTTTAAATGTCATTTATGGATTTTATTGTGTTTCTTAAATAAATTAATTTTTTAATGGGAAAAGTTGATGTGTTGGACAAAATTAGCATGTGTTAAATTACAGCCAACTTATGAAAACGTTTTTTTTCTTATCTGCGTAGGTACTTATAAAAAATTGTTTTCATGGTTCCAAATATATCTTAAATTTAGGTGGTCTAGTACTAAGTTCCTTGTTAATGATTTCTTATAAGAATAAGATGCATATTTCTGCAAAAATCTGTAACCTTTCGATTTGGTTAGAAACAAACGCTATCAGAAAAACAATTGAGACAAATGTAAACATTAAAATTATATATAAGTATGGTTAAACGAGACGTTTCGAGTGGACGTTATCATTTAAAACCCAAAGTAAAGTGATAAAAAAATAAACAAAATAAAGCCACGAAAAAATGTATGAAAAATAGAAATCAAATAAATATGAAAAATAAATACTGGATAAGCAGATGTAAAAATAATGTTAAATTATATTATATATATTTTATAGCTATCTATATTTATAGTACTAATTTAATTTTAAATAGATTGCTACTAACACTCAATTAAAGGGCGGTTTTTATTATGTGGGGCGGCTCACAGGGTGTAGGTCACTTACAAATAAAATAATAAAAAAGGTCATTTTCAAAAACGATGAAGTAGCTAAGGTCCGCTTTTGAAAAGTAAATAAATTGGTAATTTGAATATAAGTAAACAAACAAGCGATTAAGTAAAAAAACTAACAAACAAACAAATCAAACATATGATATATCATAGGTAGGTAAGTATGAGTCATGTGTAAGTGGGAGAAGGCCGTATTTCGCCATCGGCTTATCTTGTGGGCGAGAGACAGGTCTTTCTGTAAAAATGGATCGTAAAAAGCTCAGATTTAACCTCTATCTCAGTCATCTCTTTTCAAAAAGAGACGAGGCTGGCTGACAGTCTTTTTGTTGCAAAGATTTTATTTAATCACTGTTTTGTTAAGCTCCCACTTTGAATCTACTGAAACTAGAAACAAAATATTTGTGTTTGTTATTGTATGTATTTGCTTATTGTTTGTTTTGTTTACATTTGTCCTAAAAGAGGTTTAGAGCGCGCCATTATGTCTAGTTGTATTGTCACGAATCGAGATGAAAATGGGCACACCGATCAAAATCGTGGGAAATGGCGGGATAATCAGAGAAATATTTAAAATTTTCCCAAAATAGTTTTTGAATGAAGTTTTGGCAACACTGGCCCTCACTAGCTGTTCACGATTTATTTTTTAGAATTTTATCACGCTGATTTGTTTCCTTTGACGGGTGTCATGTGTGTTGATAGCGGTATTTTATTTATCTAATGCATTCACTCTCTTCAATCAATATTAAGCTGGGTCGGATCTTTTGTGTATTTGATAGTATTTCTTTTATCTTTTGAGTTTAGGGTAATATATGTTGGCGTAGAGGCACGGTATCTATTAGAAGAGCGCATGCATTGCTTGGTATCACGATGTAAAAAAGAGCCGGACTCAGATGCATCTCAACTTCTTCCCCAGGGTTTTTAGGTTTTGTTTCAACACAAAGAACCTAAGGAGCCATGGAGACAAGGTTGATGTATATCTATTGACATTTTTAACATGAAATATAAATAAAAAGGGCAAATATAGGTCAGCACAAGGCCCAACAATATCTTCAGTCCGTATTTTACAGATTTTACGTGTTCTCTTGATGTGCTAAGTTAGAATATCCGACTATATTGTCATTTCAAATCAGAAATTACAAATTTTATTCCTTTGGCGCTACACAAAGTTTAAATACATCGCAAGACACGTAGATCGATAAATTTGATGTGATATTATAGGATTTAAACGATTAGTGAATTTTAACAGTCCTTGAAAAAAAACGAGCTGGTCTTATTGGTGAGATAATCTCAGTTCATCTCTCTTGAAAACTTGACATCATTAAGGCCGATAACCACCGTGATCTACCGCCCTAAGGATTGCTCACACGGAAAAAAATTGCGTTTAATTGCGTTTACATGGGAAAAGTTTCTTGTATCCTCTTGTGATACACATTTCACATTCTTTTTCCATTACAGAAAGTAAAATCAACAAGTGTGGATAAATCAGTCATCCATGATTATCAAAGAGTTGACATTGTGGTTGTTGATTTTCTTTTCTGTTGTTGCGTTAAAAATTTGTTGTTGGATTTTGTTGTCCTTCATGTCGGTGTCGTTGTTGTCAACAAGTTCTGACCAATGAAATAATTGTGTCCTTATCGCAAACATACAGTTATCTCATTCCCAGGTTTGTTTCTTAGGTCCAAGATCTAGGAAAGTGACTTTACTGCTTTTATATGTATAGACTAGTCGTTAACCTGTCAAAAAAACTTTTTACTTATTCCGTTCATCAGATTTTCGCCCGTTGTGCAGACCCTGGATATCAATACTTCGTGTGTCCTTAGCAATGTATTTGTTCTTAATCAAGTTAAAATATTCCATACCAGTTTAATGGCCTACGGAAAAATCCACTTGCTTAAGGAGAAAATCAACTACTTGGATATATTTTGATGACGTCATTAATGGCCAGATAGTATGCAAATTTCTCACTGTGTAGAGAGTGAAATAATGACCAAAATAATGTATAGAATCGTGGGCACATTCAAGAAGAAGTAATATTGTACAAGTTGTGTTGTTTGGAACTTGTTGTAAGTGTAAATAAATAAACAGTCGAGTTTAGCCACACACTTATGTTAAAATCTGTTTATTTGCTCGTCTCGATTGTTTCGTTATATCAATCTTGGAAGAAGAGATAAAGTTTACCTAATCAAACCACGGCGCGAGACATTATTTATATTTGCAAATATTTTGTGTAAGATGTGAAACATCTGACCTTTGGGAGTTATCGTTCTTTCCGTTCAGTGTGTGGAAGTGATACATGTTTTAGCTTTTTTGCAAGACTACTTGGAACCATGGTGGAACTGGTAACGATTAGGGATTGGCATGCTATCTCAAAACTTAGAATTCGCTAATTTTTAATTTGTTTCTAATTAAATTTAATATATTATGATCTTTATAAAAATAAATAATTCTCATTGACTGGTAAAAAAAAAATTGTGTCATTAAAAGTAAAATCTATTTTTATTAAGATTGACTGTTCAATCAGGCAATCAAAATGCTTATAATCGTCTCATCCAAACTTTTTCACCCAATGTTAGGCATTCTCCTGATGAGTGACCAATCGTTAAAGCCAAATATTTCACTTAAAACTTGTACCACAACACAAAGCTCTCGTACGACGACGGATAATAGTTCGACATTGATTGACAGATATTGATTAGCTTTCAATCAAATTTTTATAACAGTAGATAACAGTGTCATTTTTTGTCTAAGAAAATGGAAATTTTGATGAAAGCGTAAAAATGATATGTCTTGAAAGTATTTCAGAAGATAGCTGTTAATGCCAGACGAGTAGCAAATATTTTTTCCACCGGATATAGTGTGATGTTTCATACAATGGCTGCATTTTCAGGTAGAAATAGAGCTCAAATGAGACACTTATGTGGAAAAGACAATAATAAGTCTATCATCTGCGTTAGGCTGAACTTGATGAGCCTTTAGCGAAAACGGAAAATGACCAATTTTTTTCGTTATGTCAAAGAGAGCGGTTTTTTCTATCTTTGAAGTGATTTAAAGAGAAAAACTTTTGCGGTTTGAATTTAAAACCATTTTTGTAATTCGACTCAAGCCTCATTTGTTTGAAAAACTACAAGAAGTCACGACACACATTTTTTTGAAGTGGATAAAAAAATGATATCTTCATTCAAATGAATTAAATTCTTTTTTAACTAGTAAGATGATTATTTTACAGAACAAGAATGATTTACGCCGGTAACTTTAATATGTCAGACGTTATAGAAACCGGTTTAATTAAAGTCATTCCTAATAATTTACGGTAAAAGTTTGATCGCCAATGAAGGCATAACTACTAACCTTAGAAAGGACAAGCGAAAAAAATAAAAAATTAGTTAAAAAAGATATTGCAAAGGAATTAGTGTTGTGTGAGGACCTTTAAGTATCACCTCAGATAAAGGCCGCCCCTCTAACAAGCGCCACCCCTCTAACAAATGCCGTGGAGTTTAAAGAGGAAATACGGTACATCATTCATTAAAATAACACTTGTTTGTCATCACATAGGAATCAAAAATTCATTTGTAGATGTTTCTCATATGGCTACAATTAGGACCTGGGAACTATGTTGGTATTCTTCAAATGTAATAAGAGGCTGACAGGTAAATGACAACAAAAGATAATTTGGGGTATAATATTGTGTCCATCTGGTCACCTTACACATGCATTACATAAGAGTGTATGAAACTTGACACGCAGTTACACAACTAAACAAGAACTTCGCTTATTTTTAGGTTCTAATGCATTCATCACGCGGACTCCGCCCCTTAACTTACGGTGGCACCAGTACCCCACATAAGGCTTCCTTACCTAAAAAATATAACAGGTTATTAATGGAAGGGACAAGAGTAGCGATTATTTTTCTATCACAGGAAGGTTTATATTTTAAGCAGCACTAAATGCTTACTCATGGCAACTAAATTGAATTTTTGGGAAGATTAAACCTAAATGAATATAGCGCTTAAACTACAGTAAAACCTTCTTAAAGCGGACATCCTCTAAAGCGGACAACTCCCTAAGGGGGACAACTCTCTAAGGGGGACAACTCCCTAAGGGGGACAAATTTCTAATAAACCTTTATAATAAAACCTCTCAAAGCGGACAGTCTAAAGCGGACATCGCCTTACAGCGGACAGTTCTCCCAGTTTCCGCACGGTTATTTGTTCCAGAATTTACCTCGACAAAGAAATATTTTGACCAGCTGTATAACTTTGCAATCATTTTCAGTCTTTTTATATTTTGTGTTATTTCTTAAGGCCAAATTGTCTTTTAAAAATGTTTCTTTGCCTAACTGTGGAGGGGAAAAGGGTAATATGGGCATGCCTAATTTGATTTTCGATTTTGAAGTAGAAATTTTCCGCATTTCTTTCCAAAAAAGGAAAACCTCTCCAAGTTTCCGCTTTAGGGAGGTTTCACCAGTTTCACCAACAAGGAAACTTCAAGAAATGACGTAGAAACGCATTTAGTGTATATAAAACTTATAAACTTAACTACTTCGAAAAACAAACAAGTATAAGAAAATCAATATCAAAATTTTATTTTATCATTTTTAGTTAATTCTATCAAGGTTTTACTGGTTTCTTAACTTTAGCAAGTGCTTCCATAATTGGACTATGGACACACCATAAACAAATACTATATATTTTTGTTTACCTTGTCGAGGCGGGCGAATTTCCGCGGAATTTAAAGGACGGGTGGCCACGTGAATTTTTCTACGGGAAAACAATTAGTCTCCTATATGTGTATGTGCGCGCGCAGGGAAAAGAGAGTCGTGTTACGGACACACGAAATAGCAAATATGATATATTTTTATCCACTTCGTTACTACGGCGAAATTAATTTCATAGTTTTTCTTGTTATGGTGATTTGCATGAAGAAATTTAAAAAGAAATAAAAATATGTAAATTATGCGCGTTAATTTACATAAATTATTAAAATGAAGTTAACCACATTTTTTAACTGAAGTCACCAGTTATTAAAAACATGCGAAAAGTGTTTCTAGCTTTTATTATATTCTGCAGAAAACAAAGACGCAAGGTTTAGCAACTCTTATAGAAGTAATTACAACACGTTTTGACGCCATCACACGCACATATCAATACTTTATCAAAACTTTATACTTTATTTCACATATTATTACTAATCGTGATGCATTGCTTAAACCCCAAGCACCCCCTCTGTTTCTCACATAAGCGACTTGCTCAAAAGCTTAAGAATTTCCTACTGGCGTAAATCGAGAGCGATATTAGGAACATATAAAATCGTGTTGCACAATGTGAGGAAAAAATTGGAAATGGTGATCCCTTCAAGTCCAGCATTCACGTATGTGATGATAAAAACACGTTGAAATATTATCGTTATACTGCGCATGCTCAATTCAGTTGCTTACGTGATTATATTCTATATTATTAATAACCGTATTTTCCTCTTCGCAAGTTTATAGCTGTGCTATACGGACATACGAGACTACCGACTAGGACTACTTTTAAAATTAGTCTGCTCCATTTGGTGTCATGCTTGTCACAAAAAATAGTTCAATTAACAAACGCCCATGGCGCAAAGTTGTTAGACGCCCGACCACCTTTCTTTACGCTGAATCAACTAAATCGTAAAGAAAGGATATAGGCTAGTCGTAAGCCTGTGAAAAAAACACCCATCATGAAAATCCGTCGTCGCAGCTACCATCTTGACTTACAGCTAAACAACGGGTGTTAAGCTATGGAGGACGATGCGTTGTCAGTGAAGTCAGTAGTCAGACTACTTAAAGGTGGTATCTTTGATTAAAAATAGGCGGCTATTTTAAAAGAAATTAAATCTACATAAGTTCTTGATCAGAGTAAACAAAGCTTTACCAAATATATGATGACTGTACATTTATATAGCGAGACTTATATGAAATCTTAAGACTTTCATAGCGTTGGTGTGCAGAGTTATATTTTTCAATTTAAATTAGCCTGTCCGAATTTTTTTAAAATCTTCTTTCGGTAATATCTTTGTTTTGGATTTTATTCAAGTGATAAGAAACATTATCGCGATGTAAACGAGGCGTTATTATGTCGGTATTAGTTTCAGCTGTCATCGCAATGAATGTTCTACAACGCGTGTTTTTAGAAAGATTAATATTCAAGCATAGTCTCTTTGACACGTCGGGTGATTATTTATGTGTCAAAGTCTACTCATAAAAATTAAGCTTTTAACTTAACTGTGATTGTTGCTTTACACGGCGCACCTAAACAAACTTCGAATAAGGACAGCAGACGTACCGCGAGAGATAATGTTCCCGGATTCCCCATTCAAGTTTAAGCCGGTTTCCTGATGGGTTCGCAAAGTTTCAACCTCGTCCCCAGGGGTTCTTGTTTTTTGGACTTCGAGCCGTTAAGTAAGCGCTAGTGGCTTTGACATCCAGGGAACAAAACCTGGCCACAAGGATGGAAAAGGTTATTGGCGTTAGAACATGTTTTTATCGCAGCCGAGTGTCAAAAGGGTTTTTGGGCTACAACAGAATTGCCTCGAAGGGATATATATATATATATATTCAGACCTTATTTTGTGTGCATTTTTAGCGGGTCTATATTTTGCGAATGAAAGAATGTGCTGGAACAGTGTGCACGTTTTGTAAAAGGACACAGCTACAACCATCCACATAATCTTTGAGACAAACTAGAAATTCTATCAAAAAAACAGAAATGGCCGTTGACGCAAATGTCCATTTTTCCAACTGAGACGGTTTAAACATGTAAAAAGCTATAATTAGCCTATAGCAGCATTGTAAGGCTTCGTTCTAGTGAACTTTTCGGTTTCACTAGTTGAATTCAGAATTTCCAAGTTCCGTGAGCCTGGAGGCAGTACGTCGAGTTTGAGAAGACTTGTGGTGCGAGTTTGTGAATTTTTTTTTGTCAAAAATCGAAAAGTCTCAATATATTATGTGGGTGATTGTAGCAACGCAAAACCTCGCACATTACATTCCTTATAAAACCTTACAAGGGAGGTCTGAAGATTAACGCCACAAGAAATGTCCACAGCATTCACATACGAGCACATGCGATTTATTAAGGCCATTTACCTTGCCCATCTTTAAAAGTGGAGATTTTGTAGCCTGCGGAGTGCGTTGTATTGGCCGATGCCAACCTCGATCCCAGGATGTTATATACTTGGACATTGAAACGGACTTTTCCGGTTGCCGTAAAGTTTTTGTTTTGTTCTTTTGAGGAATGTTTTTTAGTTAAATAAGATGGCGCTCTGTGACGACCACTATTTGTTGTCAGTTCTTTCTTGTTGGTTCGAAATACTACACAGGACCTGTTGTCTCTTTTTGCATATCGGACGGCAAGATGAACATTTTCGTCAGACCTATCAATAAGCGTAGCGCCAAAGAAAGACAAAAGCCCTGGGAACGAGGTTGGGCAGATGCGCAAAAACAGGCCGTTTTTCCTGAATGTTATAAAAAGGATTAATACCATTAAATTGTTTCTTCAAAGATATTCCTATTCGAAATTGTTATTTTTATCGTTGTGTCTTATTGGTTTAACATTACTGAAACACAGTAACACAGGGAGCTCCAAAAATTAGACTATTTTAACGCTAGGAAAAGTTGCCCATACACCTCCATGCACAAATGAACTCACGAATACAACGAAATATATCTTCATAAAAAGAATCATAGATAACACACACCACTCTTTTAAAGTGCGAAGAGGGGAGAGGGTCAGCTGAAAACACGAACAAAAAGAAAATGGCGCGTGAACTTTGGCTGAGGGCGGCATGTTTGTTTTACATTTTTCAAAGACCTGCCATACTTTTTGCGTGTATTGATTTTTGCGAGTTTTGGGTAAATTTGCAAAATAAGTTCACTCAAAACGTCAGGGAACCGATGATTCGCAAAAATAAAGCAACACAAAATTTTAAGAAAAAGTTTTTTTTTACTTATTCGATTTTTATTTTAATATCTATATTTTGACGACTCGAATAAAAAATCTTTTTGATTGGAATTCGCAAAAATAAGGCGGAAAATTTCACGAACTTCGCGAATTTGCGTCAATTTGCTAAAGTTAATATTTTTCTCAATTTTTTATCCATTCTACACGACAATACAATTGATCATACAATTCTTTTAAAAGTCAACAAAAGTAAAAGTTATAACAAGGCACATTCGAGGGAAAATATTTTCAAAGTTTTACAAAATTAATCTAACTTTTTTGGAATTTTCTAAAACAACACGTTTCTTTTGCGACAAGTTTCTTTTCCTTTAAAGTATAAATTATCAAGGGAAATTCGGTTGACCATTCCAATGGTAACAACGAAAATATGCCAGGTAAGGCTTTTTGCTCCACCCCAAATACGCGTGTCATATTCCTGAGCGCATGGTGGACGCTGCCAAAAAGAATATCGCAACAGGATCTTAGGCTTTTACAAGTGTATGGCGCTGAAATATGCAGAGTTCTTTTACCACGGTGGTGCAAATATTCAAAGAATACGGCCAACAGCATTATAACTAGAATAACAGCCGAAACGAACTGTAGTGATGCTTCCAAGCACCCACAAAAACTTAATTTATTCATTTCAGGTTTTTTTCCATATGGCTGTTACAGAAAAACTAAATTACTATCGATTGTTGGACGAGCCACATACAAGTCACCACGAGCCATATAACAGTGACACGAGAAACCACGAGCCACCAACAGCTGCTGTTGTGGACAAAGCACTTTTGCCTTTTTATATAGTATAGTACTCTTGAAATATAAAACTTGTTTACAACAACCGCAATATTACCTTGTGAATTTCATTTCGCGCGTAAGAAATTTAAAGCACAATGGAAATCAATTTCTGCTCAAAAGCAGGAAGATCTCGAACTTTTTGTGTTGTAGCTAAAATGCAGCAAAAAGGTAAACATGCCTTTAATAAGGTCAAAATTAGTCCAAAAATAAAAACTGTTTGTGACAAAACTTGTAATAACAAAATGTTGATCACGATGACTTCATTTCCACACCTAATTTTAAATCAAAGCAGATCAGGAATGAAAATTTAGTTTCCGAACTATTTCGCAATTTCAGGTGTTTTTTGCCAGTTACGTTATTCCAATGTAATCGAAACATAGAGTTTAGAACATTGCATTGCTTCCATTATGAACAAAATAACAACAGTAAGCGGTTAGATTGTTATACAACTACCAAATCACATGAACTACGAAATACTACATAGTTAATAATACATAGCTTCGTATAATAAAAAGGAAAATTAATTGTACCTTCAAAAAATGTATGCAAAAAAATACCAAAACTCTCAATAAATTGAAAATAAATCAAGCTTAAAGTTACATAGATGGTATTATATAAATAAACAATCCAATTAACTACACTTAAAAGAGATACAAGTTTTGTTTGCAATCTTAAAACAGTCACAGATTTTCAAAAAACAGGATTCAGAAGAACGACTTTTATTTTTTCTCTCTTTCAAAGATAAGAATGGGCTTCAAATAGACTGTTTATATATTCGAGTTGCGAACTCACGACAAATCAAGGGTGCGACAAATTGCAGTTCAGTGCAGTAACGTGGGCAGATTTGTAGTGCAAGTTGAGAAATTTTATTATGGCCCTTCCCCTCGAAAACATTACACCTTTTCAACACGTTAAATACATATACCGCGAAAAAAAGTAGGGGAAGGATTGTCGGCTGTGATTTTTATCAAAATATTTGTTTTATGTTTTAATTTTCTTCTTCTCGCAGAATTTATTTCTGGTACTATAATTATATATTTGTATTTCTTCGTAGTTTTGGTAGGGTTTAAAACTTTACAGGAAAAGTGTTACCAGTAAAATGGTGTGTAAATCCTTTGTAACAAACCTCTCTTTATTGTAAAAGTTTCGCTACAAGCTTCGGTGTTGCTGTGACCTTTTTGCTCGCTAGTTCAGCGGGAGTTTCATGTGATTTGCTGGTTTTTTTTATAAAAATATAGTTGTCTCACTTAACGCTTGTATGAATCTAAAAACCGAAAACGCTGCGATATCATAGCTGAGCAAACATTTGCTGGAATTTTTTACATTATTGTAATCGCGTTGATGTGAAGAATCCAGATGTTCCCATTGTACAGTGTTTTATTTTTCTCCGTATATACATACACAGCCTTTCGAAACGATATTATAAAAACAAGTTAAAATATATGCCGTGTCTATACACATGAATATGTTTAAAAACGGTGCATTAGATGAAATTTAGATTTAGATGAAATAGATGATTTAGATAACAAAACGTAAACAAAATATAATGCCGAACAACCTATCAATGCCTCGAGGTATTTGTGCCAGGACAAAGGAATAAGAGGCAAAGATCTCTTGCAGAAGTAGCCACAGTTTTTAAAGGCGTCAATGTATAGACATGGACGCACATCCATCGAGGAAAGTACACAAGAGGCTTATACCAGTGGCCATGCTGGGATACCGAGAAAATTAACCGAACGCAAAAAACGAGCAACTTTGCGAAAATACCAAAATTTAGGGAAGACGTTGGATCGTTTACAACTAAAAGCTTGCGTGAAGTAGCTGGCATCAGAAAAAGCATGTGCGAGAGTGGAGAGGTTTCTACACTAAATGGAGTATCACTACTTCCATTTCCTGTAAGAAGGGGTTTTTAACAAAAAACGACTTGTACCTGCAATTAAAGTTTGCAAAGGAGGTAAAACACATGCCAATGTCCGACAAACATTGGAGAAATGGTATTTTCTGCTATTTTGATGCTGCCGGTTTTTAACATAAATACAACATAAGCGACGAAACACGCTCGACAAAAACAATGGCGTGAAGGACGATAGCAGTCATTTCGAGACAGATGGAAAAAAGTTTGCACTTCATGGTCGCAATGGCGTATGGAGAAGGCGTCAGACTTTGTGAACAGTTTGGGGGATCAATGGAGAAATGTTTGCAAACTTCAGGAAAAATTCACCTTCAACCTTTCGAAACAGTGCCAATCCGACGGCAAACCTTTTCCTTCAAGGCAGAGAATCAAGTCAGAATAACAAAAAAAGGCTCTGTTGTATTTAAGGTTGGTGCAACAATATTTATTTGCCATACCGCAGAGAAGATATGAATCCTATCGAAAACGTCTTTAATTACATGAAAAAACGAACAGCCACAGGAGCAGAACATAACCTTCTAAAACTTAAAACAATTCTCGAGTATGTAAAACAGACCCTGGGAAACACTTCCACTTTCCGCACATTGAAAAAACAATGAGTTGATGAGTAGCAGAATGTGCGGCGAAATAATAAAAGCTGATGGGAAAAGGATAAGGTATTAAACGTTAGTGGGAATGTAGATGATAAATACGATAAAATTATGAATAAAAATTGACAAAGAAAGGTTATACGACTTCTTCAAACAGCGTATAGGTTCCAAATGTATTTGGAAAAAAAGAAAACTCGAAAGTCATAAAAGTTTAGTCCATATAGGTTTGTGAGGATTCGATCTTTACTTCAAAAGAAGTACCCTGAAGGTGCAAATGATGACGAAGTACCCTGAAGTTGCAAATGATGAAAAGTACCCTGCAGTTGCCAATGATGAAAAAGTACCCTGAAGTTGCCTATGATGAAGAAGTACCCTGCAGTTGCAAATGATGAAGAAGTACCCTGAAGTTGCAAATGATGAAAAAGTACCCTGAAGTTGCCAATGATGAAAAAGTACCCTGAAGTTGCAAATGATGAAGAAGTACCCTGAAGTTGCCTATGATGAAGAAGTACCCTGCAGTTGCAAATGATGAAGAAGTACCCTGAAGTTGCAAATGATGAAAAAGTACCCTGAAGTTGCAAATGATGAAGAAGTACCCTGAAGTTGCCTATGATGAAGAAGTACCCTGAAGTTGCCAATGATGAAGAAGTACCCTGAAGTTGCAAATAATGAAGAAGTACCCTGAAGTTGCAAATGATGAAAAAGTACCCTGAAGTTGCCAATGATGAAGAAGTACCCTGAAGTTGCAAATGATAAAAAGGTACCCTGAAGTTGCCTATGATGAAGAAGTACCCTGAAGTTGCAAATGAAGGGACAGATACTTATATAAAAAATAAATTTGCAAATCTGTTATTGATGATTCAGATGGTGAAGATTGACTGTGATGAGCTGTTTTAAAATATAATACAGTCAGACAGAATAATATACTTTAGTGATTTAAAGTTGACTGCAAAGTTGAAGTAAGTTTTTAAGTTAGTCCACGTTTTTTAAGTAAGCACCGGGAAATTGTGATTAAACTTGAACTAGGCTTAAGCGATGCTTCCTGTCATGTTCTTTTCAAAATCTGCAACTTGAACATTTATATGTTAAAATTTTGTTGCATATTTTTTTGATGAGAATTATTTATTTACTTCAACCTTTTCAGTTTCAAATTGTAAGTTTTAACAAACTTTGGTAAGATTCAACATTTACCGTCTAAAATTTGTTCCTGTCCCGAAATTTCGGATAGAGATATATCCAAAACATTAATAATATCAAAAAATTGCGATTATATATATAAGGGCGAATTTATAAATAACATAATTGGTTGTAATTTATTAGAAAAGGCCAACTTCAAGTGTCCCTATTGCAGAAGCACCGATCATACATATAAATTGCTTGAAACAAAAAAAAAATTCCGAAAAAAAATATATAACGGAATTAATAACCCTTTGCCAAAAATGTTCAATGGAAGACAGATCAACACGGATCACTACAAATACGGTGCAAGAATATTAAGACCCGAACAGAAAACAAAAAAAATTATTCGTTTTAAACATTTTAGGGAACCATCCGTTTATGATAATGCAAGGGCCGCCAGTATTTTGGGATCCCCAATGGAACTATATAATAATAATGATGATGATTATATTTTGAATGTTTCGGGGAGAAGGCATATTCCCGTGGATTCTATAGATGTTAATATGACAACACAGCATTTCAGAATGCAAAAAATAATGCACTCGGCCGATAAATATGAGAACATTATAAAAATTAGAAGAATCATAGACGCCAGCAATGATGTAAAATATGTATCCGTTACAAATATTAATGGAAGTTTTAAAAAAACAATAAAAGAAATATTTGCCGTAAAATAATTAATGCCAATTTGACATATTTTTTATATTTTTGGTGTTTATTATATGATTAAATCAAAATATATATATATATTTTTTTTAAAATAAGATATATAATTACGCCGGGCTAATGGGAAAGCAAGAATATATAAATATTTCTCCTCCCGTTTTCCGATGGTCCCCGGAGCGCCATTTAAAAAATATACACGACAATGACATCCGATCATATTATAATGATCGGATTTAAAAGTTCCCTTGAATTAACCGAATATAAATAAATAAATTTGATAAATGATATTGGACATTGTTTTATCCCAATATCCCAATATATAAAAAAAATACATACCCATAATATAATATTATGTGATGATAGTTCCGCGGATATCCCCAATTTCATTATAATAATTATTTGCACAATAAGGTCATTGGCATTGATGGAAATAAGGCTTTATGAAACATGTGAGGGGGATATCATTTGTGTTTCCGGTTTTATAAAAACAGGAAATAAAAAATATTGCATTGAATATAATGATATGGTATATATTTATACCATTGGTGAAAATATATCATTGACATTTTTTCCATATTCCGTTAAGGATATTAAATTCGAAAAAACCAATCTTTCCGATATAGAATTATTGGATAATATTTCCTCATGTATTAATAATGCCCATAGGGAGAATAAAATATTTTATCATTATGTGGATAAAAGATTATTATGGTGCAATATATTCGAAAATGAGGAATGTATTAGGCACTCCGAAATCAATATGAATGATATATTGTCGAACACTAATTTTGCAACATATGATTCCATACATGATAAATTAACCCATTATATTAACAATAATACGGTCAATGGACAATATGTTAAAATTAGGCATAACTATATTAAAAAAAACATATCATTGCCCGATAAAATAGAGAGTATATTGAGATGTAATAAAATTGAAAGCCTGGTGTTATTATATTATAATAAAAAGTTTAAAAGATCCAAAAAAGAGTTTAATGCTCTGCCCGCAGATAAATTTGAATCATTTGACAATTGTTCAAATATTAAGATATGCAAGATATGAAATAAATCGGGATATTTTTAAAAAAAACGATGGAAATATTTCTGATGAGGAAAATATTAATGAAATCAATATGAATAATTATACAAAATATAATGAGGAACAAATTCAAACATCCATGCTTGGAACAATATCGCTAATACAAATAATTGGCGGATTTCCCGCAAAACAACCCATGTCAAAAACGGGAATAGCAATAAGAAATGAATTAGATTCAATAAAATCAATGATATTAAATCTGGAATTTATGTTGGTGACAAATCTTGAACAAACGCTAAACATGATAATATATTCATTTAAATTATCAATTGATGGGGATAAAAAAAATATACAGAATAGTAATATTATAAATAAAACAGAAAAAAATATAATTAAGATGAAAAATCACATATGTTAATATGTTAATATGAATTTATTATTTTTTTGCAAAAATTTAATTTCGGTAAATTATATAAATAAATACATTTATTATTGATAATAATCAATTAATTTGATTCATTTTTATTTAAATATATTTTTAATATTTTTTACTATTAAATTAATATTCGACAGGTAATTGTTATTATATTACATATAAACAAAAAATAAAATGAATCATACAAAAATATCATTTGTTAACTCAAATTCCATAGGACTTGCCGATAAAATTCCATTTAATAATATTAAATATTTAATAAAACTAACAAATTCCAATGTTGATGATCTTAAAGACCTTTTAAAATCAATACATTCATGCGTAAAAATAATCACAATTGATAAATGTAAAAAAGAAGGATACTATGATTTGGAATTCTTTGAAAAAAACGAAACAATTTACAATCTAAGGGAGGGACTCAATGCATCATCCGCGCTTATTGGCATATATATTGATCAATTGTTTACACAAATAGAATATACATCGTTATGTTTTTCATTAAAATGCGGACATATGCCAATATATACAAATAATAAAAAAAATATTAAATTTGCGCATCCGTCTATTATTATTATTGATGATAATTTTGACAACATGGCCGGCAAACATAATCTTTTATCCACCATATCGGGATATGCCGATTTGAATAGCTCAAGATATATCAACATTGATTCCGAAAACGCGATCAATAATAGATTAATGTGTATTAAAATAATGAAAAAAATAAAAGAAAAAAGTATTTATGGCAATGATACGGACGAGGAAGATATTAAGATTAATAAATATGATTCATCGGATGAAATATCCGATGAGGATGATTCGGATTGTGATTCCGAAAATATAAAGCAAAAAAAAAGAAGAAGACGGAAAAAAATTCAATCAAAAAATTCGGATGATGATGAATCCAGCAATGAGGAATCGGACAACGATGATTTTAATGATAAAATAAAAAAAACCAATATATACAAAATAAAAAATATTGAGGGAACATCGGAATCATCTAATGATGAAAATAATACGGAGAATAAAAATACAAATACCATTATACAAACAAAAGCATCCAGATGTTATTATAAACGAACAACCAACATGATAGCCTCCGAATGTAAATACAAAAAAGGAGGAGGGGGCGGAATTATAACGCCCGATAATATTGGTGAATATGTAATTCCCAATCTAAGCAAGTTGCAGTTGAACAATTATTTAGATTTGGATCCCGATAATTATGAACATTTTAATAGTTTGGATGATTTATTAGGAGATATACACGGCAGGTATTATGCCGCCGTGGGCAATAAAACCAGCGGAATTATTGCCAATATTGACGGATCTTGCATATTTAAATTTAATATATCAATTGGATATAATAGCATATATTTTATTTTGGCATCGGGGAAAAAAAGCATTATTGTTTTGAAAATAATGCCGGAAAGAAATAACATAGTTGTGAGATTGGATAAAATTTATTTACATAAAAAATCTACGGAACCAGTTGGTGATGTTACAATAAAAATGATTCCGTTTATGAGATTAAATGTTTATTTTAATAACACCAGAAGCGAATGGGATTTATCGATACATATATTTTCAAAATGTAATTTTGGTAAGGAATATGATATGGACGATCGGTTTAAGGTAATAAAATTCAATTTTGGATATAAATATAAATGCGCCATGTTGATAAGTACACCATTAATAGATGTTACAAGAACAAATACATACAGGATGACCCATGTTGCCGATAAAAAAATGTGGTCAATGCCCTTTCCGATATTTCCCACCCTTGCCATTGGTCACAATGCGGGACAAATATTGAATACCAGTTATTATTTACCAAAAAAACCAAGAAGATTGGGTGATTATGATTCAATAAAGTCAATGACAGCCATAAGAGATGAAGTTGTTTATATGCATATTGTTCCGGATGTTAATTCCAGTATTTTTGAGGTAAATGCAAATATGTTTACATTTATATGTAATATAAATACCAAAGTAATTGCCTCGTACTTTATATCGGCCAAGGGAAGTTCGGCATGTGCGAGAATAGATACGGGTAATAAAACGATAATTGTTACCCCATTGGTCGGCCATGCACGGAAAACATCATGCGCCGTATATAAATCTTCCGATAAATATTGTCGACTTATAATTATTAAAAAATATGCATGCATAGAAATATTGGCACAGGAATCCATGGCCGGCGTAAAAACAGATGATGATATATCCAAAAGAAAGAAAGGCAAACATTACACCACAACATCAATCGGTAAAGCAAAGGAACTACTGGTAATACCTCTTATAATTGGCCGTAACTCCTCGGGCGATACAACATTTTGTGTTTGTTCCCCGCAGAATTATCAAAAATTGAATGACGGCAATTACATAGCCGGGGTATTTCAATTTATACACCATTTTGATGCCGATTCATTTGGCGAGTTTTTGGTTGGTACCACCAGATTACTATTATTATGCGAGCATGATAAACAAAAAATTTCCGGTCCCGTTGTGGCAAGATATAACACCCACAAATTATCATCCATTATGGGCTCGGGTAACGGTATTTTTAACAGCTATTCATTACAGATCATCAATTCCGATGATCATTCATTTATAAAACAATAAACATCAAATGCAAAAATAAATTACGACAAATTGCAAAAAAACCATTATTATATATAATATTGTATAAAAAAAGAAATCTATTTTTTTTTAATTATTGGGTCCAATGATTTTGGTTTTTATAAAAAAAATATAACTAATTATTTGGTTTTTTTTTTATAAAAAAATAATTTAAGGTATTAAATATATAATATATATATCAGTGGGATATTTTTAAAATATTAAATATATAATATATATATCAGTGGGATATTTTTAAAATATTAAATATATAATATATATATCAGTGGGATATTTTTAAAAGGCACATTCTATATAATATTTCCAAAATGTATTGTACAGTGGAATCCCTCTAAAGCGGACACCATTGGTGCAAAAAAAAGTGTCCGCTTTAGAGGGATGTCCGCTTTATAGGAAGTTGACCAAAAAATTAGTTTTAGACCTAATTTTGACCAAAAAAGCTTTTTTTGTAGTACTGGCGGGTATCATGGGGTGACTTGCAACACTAGGGTAGACGGCAACATCAATAGATTTAGCTTATCGAGCAAAGAACCCAAGTTGGCTGTGTAAAGTAAGTTTAGCAGCTCAAATTTGTCGGTGTTGCAACCAACCTTTAAGTGTTGCTAAGGTTATAAACTAAGAAACCAAGTTATATTACGAAGATATATTTCATTTATCTTATAGGTCTTTCAATACACGTTTTTCTCCCTATTTGAAATAATCTTTGATTGAGGATTGTTTTCTATTTTGAAGCTGAAGTTCCTCAATCTTTTTCGTAATGGTTGACAAAATTTCTTGGCATGTATCATCAAAAATAGTAGATCGCTTAATTTTATCAAGCATAGTGATTAGCTCGGTGAAACCAAGCATTTCTTCTTCAACCACGTCTTCACTCTCATCATCATCCTCGGAAATCTCTTCGACCTGACATGCCATCTCTGGATTTTCAATTGCGTTAATGCTAGCTTCTCGGATTTGATGTCGCCAATTTATTTCTAATTCGTTAATTCTTGGCTCCGAAGCTGGAACATCGGCGTCAAAATCGATGTATTCTGCAGCAGACATATCTTCAGTTAATTCCTTCACCAGAGCTTCAAATTCCAAGTCATCTTCTTGATCTTCCATCAATTCACTTTCTCCTTGAACTACACCACATTTCTCGAAACAATTTTTGATGGTCAAGTTGGTTACTTCTTTCCACGCATCTTGAACCCATTGAATAGCCATAAGTATGTCTACGCTCTTGATAATTTCAGTTGCAGATTTATTCTCCTGGATCCTTGCAAGCACGTATTTGACCAGTCTTTTTCTGTACTTCACCTTGAAGTTTTGGATGATCCCCGCATCGAGTGGTTGAAGCCTTGAAGTTGTGTTCTTCGGTAAGAAAATGATTTTGATTTGTGAAAACTGGCCTATCATTGATTGAGATTATCCTTATAAAACAGAAAGAATATCGCTTCGACTCGTTTATCCGTGGATACCATGCTTACATGGACATATGGAGCCCAAAAGTCGGAGAAGAGAATTTTTGTTTAAAAGCGGAAGAAGATAACGAACATGACAAGTTTGCTGTAGCTGTTACAGATGACGATAAAGTAGTTGGGCACGTCCCTAAAAACCTTAGCAAACTATTCAACAAATTCATGTCGCTTCCTAACTGTACCATCGGATGTAAAGTGACTGGGAAGCGAGTGAACCGTGGTGCTGGCTACGGACTAGAAATTCCTGCCCAGTACCAATTAATTGGTGTTGAAAAGGCAGTTGAGTGGGCCGAGAAAAATATAAGGAAAGTGTTGGACTCGGTAAATAACAAAACTCAAAGATGTACTAAGTAAAATGGTTTAAATTTTAAGAAAAAGTGACATTTCATCTCGTTATTTTTCCATTGTCCGCTTTATAGGGAGTGTTTATAAGGGAAACTGTCATTTGGTGCAAAGATTTTTGTCCGCTTTATAGAGTGTCCGCTTTATAATCGTCCGCTTTATAGAGATTTTTTTATGAGAGTTTGACCTAAATTCTGCCGGTGCAAAAATTTTTGTCCGCTTTAGAGGGCTGTCCGCTTTATAGGGTGTCCGCTTTAGGGGGATTCCACTGTATTATCATTTCAATTGTTGTATTTCTGGAAATTTATACCAATAATATAATATGTTCATCGTTAACCGCGGTGTATGTGTTTAATAATACGTACCGTTACGAATTTATGGGATTTGAAATAAATTCATCGGATGACAAGCCATTTGCTGTTAATGAGGTTGAATATAATTACAGAAATATTTCCCATGGCATTAATTGTGCACTCAGATCAAGATACTTTCAATCGTGTTATAGAACAAGAAAAAGCGAATTACATCTATACAGAAAACTTGAAAACGAACCAACCGCCAAGGATTTATTATATAAATTAAAAATGGATACCCCGGGATTGTATGATGATACAAGAATTAAAAGAATTTCAATAAGCATAATAATTATGTCAGGGGGCGCCGTACCATATATAAGAGTCATTTTCAATGCCAATGGAAACATAACGGGGCGTGATGTATTGGCCGGTATATATAAAAGTAATTACCGTGTTCCGATACCCGGATATATTAAAATTAAATCATCGGGCGTATCAGGTATTTATCATGTGCCCAAGGATAGTTTTCAAACAAAATTATAATCCATGCCGAAAACATGGAAACACCATTTGATATTCATTATTTTAAAATTTGTTTCGTGGCCAATTATAATATTCGAGTTTTGGAAAAAATCATAAGGGCCAGCGGCGAAAATGTAATGATGTCGAATATTATATATTACGAATATGGTAATTCAATCAAATGTGTAGTTAGTTTTAGATCAATTCGCAAAATACTGGCCTTTTACCTACAGCTGGGCGGAAAAATATATTACAACATTACAAGCCTAAAGATTTCATATGGCACAAAATGGGGCAACAATATAAGTATATGGCATATAATGTAAGGGATTCTATGCATAATCAAAAAACAAAATTATGTATGATCAATGACACCGATGGCGTCGGCCCTATACCCGAAACAAAAAATAAAACATGTATCGATGGCAATGTAACATTTACCGATAGCAATAAAATATTTACCTCTGTTCCCCATGTAAATATTTCCAATTTATTTCCAAATTATATTGCAATGATGCTTGTGCCATTTATAATAATCGTATATTTGGAGATTTAGTTGGATTTTTTTGAAATCCTTCCGCTATAGTGTAAAAATAAAATAGGTAGCGAAAGGTATATACCAACATTGTATTTAAATTTCAATTAATTTTAATGTCCCGTTAAAAATTATAAATAATATTTTGATTATACACTTCTATGTATTTTTTTTTATTGTATTATTTGAAATTTCATGTCGACCAATTGAATAAAATCAATATACGCCATTGCATCAAAAGCATAACGAATTTATAATTTATATATTATGTTTACTTTAATAACTATAGGGCTTTACTTTTTTTTTTCAATGCACCCAAAAATTATTTAAAAAAACACAATCGGGTTTTAAGGGAAATTTGTCATTTGAGATATTGATTATTTTTTTTTTTCAATGCATCCAAAAATTATTTAAAAAAACACAATCAGGTTTTAAGGGAAATTTGTCATTTGAGATATTGATTATTTTTTTTTTTCAATGCACCCAAAAATTATTTAAAAAAACACAATCGGGTTTTAAGGGAAATTTGTCATTTGAGATATTGATTATTTTTTTTTTTCAATGCACCCAAAAATTATTTAAAAAAACACAATCGGGTTATAAGGGAAATTTGTCATTTGAAATATTGATTATTTTTTTTTTCAATGCACCCAAAAATTATTTAAAAAAACACAATCAGGTTTTAAGGGAAATTTGTCATTTGAAATATTGATTATTTTTTTTTTCAATGCACCCAAAAATTATTTAAAAAAACACAATCGGTTTTAAGGGAAATTTGTCATTTGAGATATTGATTATTTTTTTTTTCAATGCATCCAAAAATTATTTAAAAAAACACAATCAGGTTATAAGGGAAATTTGTCATTTGAGATATTGATTATTTTTTTTTTTCAATGCATCCAAAAATTATTTAAAAAAACACAATCAGGTTTTAAGGGAAATTTGTCATTTGAGATATTGATTATTTTTTTTTTTCAATGCATCCAAAAATTATTTAAAAAAACACAATCGGGTTTTAAGGGAAATTTGTCATTTGAGATATTGATTATTTTTTTTTTCAATGCACCCAAAAATTATTTAAAAAAACACAATCGGGTTTTAAGGGAAATTTGTCATTTGAGATATTGATTATTTTTTTTTTCAATGCACCCAAAAATTATTTAAAAAAACACAATCGGGTTTTAGGGAAATTTGTCATTTGAGATATTGATTATTTTTTTTTTCAATGCATCCAAAAATTATTTAAAAAAACACAATCAGGTTTTAAGGGAAATTTGTCATTTGAGATATTGATTATTTTTTTTTTTCAATGCACCCAAAAATTATTTAAAAAAACACAATCGGTTTTAAGGGAAATTTGTCATTTGAGATATTGATTATTTTTTTTTTTCAATGCATCCAAAAATTATTTAAAAAAACACAATCAGGTTTAGGGAAATTTGTCATTTGAGATATTGATTATTTTTTTTTTTCAATGCATCCAAAAATTATTTAAAAAACACAATCAGGTTTTAAGGGAAATTTGTCATTTGAGATATTGATTATTTTTTTTTTCAATGCACCCAAAAATTATTTAAAAAAACACAATCGGGTTTAAGGGAAATTTGTCATTTGAGATATTGATTATTTTTTTTTTTCAATGCACCCAAAAATTATTTAAAAAAACACTATCAGGTTTTAAGGGAAATTTGTCATTTGAGATATTGATTATTTTTTTTTTTCAATGCACCCAAAAATTATTTAAAAAAACACTATCAGGTTTTAAGGGAAATTTGTCATTTGAGATATTGATTATTTTTTTTTTTCAATGCACCCAAAAATTATTTAAAAAAACACAATCGGGTTTTAAGGGAAATTTGTCATTTGAGATATTGATTATTTTTTTTTTTCAATGCACCCAAAAATTATTTAAAAAAACACAATCAGGTTTTAAGGGGAAATTTGTCATTTGAGATATTGATTATTTTTTTTTTTTCAATGCACCCAAAAATTATTTAAAAAACACTATCAGGTTTTAAGGGAAATTTGTCATTTGAGATATTGATTATTTTTTTTTTCAATGCACCCAAAAATTATTTAAAAAAACACAATCGGGTTTTAGGGGAAATTTGTCATTTGAGATATTGATTATTTTTTTTTTTCAATGCACCCAAAAATTATTTAAAAAAACACTATCAGGTTTTAAGGGAAATTTGTCATTTGAGATATTGATTATTTTTTTTTTTCAATGCACCCAAAAATTATTTAAAAAAACACTATCAGGTTTTAAGGGAAATTTGTCATTTGAAATATTGATTATTTTTTTCTTTCAATGCACCCAAAAATTATTTAAAAAAACACTATCGGGTTGTAAGGGAAATTTGTCATTTGAGATATTGATTATTTTTTTTTTTCAATGCACCCAAAAATTATTTAAAAAAACACAATCGGGTTTTAGGGGAAATTTGTCATTTGAGATATTGATTATTTTTTTTTTTCAATGCACCCAAAAATTATTTAAAAAAACACTATCAGGTTTTAAGGGAAATTTGTCATTTGAGATATTGATTATTTTTTTTTTCAATGCACCCAAAAATTATTTAAAAAAACACAATCGGGTTTTAGGGGAAATTTGTCATTTGAGATATTGATTATTTTTTTTTTTCAATGCACCCAAAAATTATTTAAAAAAACACAATCGGGTTTTAAGGGAAATTTGTCATTTGAGATATTGATTATTTTTTTTTTTCAATGCACCCAAAAATTATTTAAAAAAACACTATCAGGTTTTAAGGGAAATTTGTCATTTGAGATATTGATTATTTTTTTTTTTCAATGCACCCAAAAATTATTTAAAAAAACACAATCGGGTTTTAGGGGAATTTGTCATTTGAGATATTGATTATTTTTTTTTTCAATGCACCCAAAAATTATTTAAAAAAACACAATCGGGTTTTAGGGGAAATTTGTCATTTGAGATATTGATTATTTTTTTTTTTCAATGCACCCAAAAATTATTTAAAAAAACACTATCAGGTTTTAAGGGAAATTTGTCATTTGAGATATTGATTATTTTTTTTTTTCAATGCACCCAAAAATTATTTAAAAAAACACAATCGGGTTTTAAGGGAAATTTGTCATTTGAGATATTGATTATTTTTTTTTTCAATGCATCCAAAAATTATTTAAAAAAACACAATCGGAGCGTTTGAAAAGCATCCCTGGGCAATTGAATTTCAGGGGGAATCGTTAATAAGCAATAGAAATGTAATCGATCCAGCAACTGTAATGTGTTTATAGATGGGGAGCTTCGGGGATATACGGAAAATGGAGGCAAATTAAGATATATATTAAAAGAAATGCAAAGAATCGGTAATTTTCCATCGGAAACATACATTTATTAAAAAAAAATATATATATATAATATGTTACTATAAAAAATTACAAATAATGTATAAACATTTAAAACAATTTTCATAAATTAATAATTATACATGAAGTCCAAACATTGATTCCATAACCTTCATATTATCACCCGATTCATCATCCAAATCCATTCAAATTGTAAAAATTTTAGATTTTTTTTTTTTTATCGTCCTCCCCCTCGGTAAATTTTTATATACCGGGCAATCCAAAAAAAAATAGATAATTTTTAAAACAATAAAATTAATTTTAAAAATTTTTAAATAAAAGTCCCTCACCTTTTTTTAACAGAATCCGAAGCAATAGTGATTGTTTTTCGGTGGCCCCCAAATTTTAAAAATTTTAAAATAAAAATCCCTCACCTTTTTTTAACAGAGTCCGAACACAATCGGGTTTTAGGGGAAATTTGTTTGACCCGAATTTGTTAGAACCTGCGTATATTTAAAAAAACACATCGTGTTTTAGGGGAAATTTGTCATTTGAGATGTTTTTTTAACATCGTCCCACGGGAGAAGGAAACCATCCCGTGAATAAGGGAATTCCCCTCCGTTGACATTAAAATAATTGCATGCAATGCATTGGTTATATATATATATATATATATACAATAGTTTGCTCATACATCTATTCATTCCGACGTCGTTGTTCCATGTCATACCGTAAATAGGTTGGTCAGCTGCGCATGTTATTCCTTTCCATTTTGGATCTTGCGGTAAAACCTACTGTTTTTGCTTGATAGTAATTACCGTCTACACCTTTCCACATGTTACGCGCATACCTTGCAAATAATACATTTTGTGGGCGTTTGTGTGTTGAGGTGTGTACTATTTTCTCTATTTTTTCTAAATCGCCTGTGTCGGCAAAGGGATAAAATGATGTTGCTTCTGTTAAATCGTGATATATATGAGGCGACTTGGGACATGGATCGTAAATCGAAAACTTGTTGCTTTACATTTAATAATCCAACAGAAGAAGATTGTAACAACTTGTTGGATATATTTAACCTATATGGCATTGATTACATATTTCAGAAAGAAGTGGGAGAGAATGGTACACCTCATTACCAGGGATTCTTTGCGTTCCATGCCACAAAGAGATTTAGTTACGTGCGGAATATGTTTGAGAAAGATTTTAATTATCATCCGCACCTCGAGATTGCAAGAAACAGAAAGAATAGTATCAACTATTGTCGAAAAGAAGATACAAGAGTTGATGGACCGTGGACTAATATATCGAAAGCAGAACTTGAAACCTGCGGACAAGGTCGAAGGATGGATCTGGAGAAAGTACAGCAGATGTGTAAAGAGGGGAAATCGATGCTCGAGATTGCTGATAGTTCATTTGGAACATTCTTACAATACACATATATGTATATACATATATACATACAAAATACATATATGTCACTCCTCTGTCATTGATATGGGTCTGAGTGACCACTCTTTTATATATGCCATTCGTAAGTGGAAAAGGGTTAAAATTCCTTCAAAAGTTATTAAAGCAAGATCTTTTAAGAACTTTAACAATGAAAACTTTTTGAATGACTTGCATTCTGTAAACTGGAATAAAATTTTAAATAAAAACAATCTTGACACAGCTTGCAATATCTTTAATGAAGTTGTTACTAATATAATTGATCAACATGCTCCTATTAAATCTAGCCGTGTCAAAGGAAATTGCCCTCAATGGCTGAATGATGACCTTATTCATGCTATAAAAGAGAGGGATTTCTTAAAGAAAAAAGCCTCAAAAACTAAATTAATTGCTGACTGGGACAAATTCAAATTCAAAAGAAATCAAGTCAATAAAATGAAAGAAAGGTTGAAAGGTCATCATTATGGCAATAAAATAAATGAGGACGCATCGGATCCAAAACGCCTATGGAAAACTCTTAAGGAACTTGTTCATGATATAGAGAACAAGAATGTTCCATCTTCCATCTCTAATAACGACATGGAAATAAATGACCCTAAAGGTATTTCGAACTCTTTCAACTCCTTTTTTGCTACCATCGGTAGTACCCTTGCTCAAAAATTTACTTCTGACACGTCTGATGTCAACATAAAATGTAATGATAAAAACTTTATATTTAAAGAAGTTGACGAAAATACCGTTACCAAAATAATAACTGGTCTAAAAAACAATAAGGCCACGGGTACAGATAAGATAGGAGTGAGAGTGTTGATAGCTGGCCTCCAAGTTTTTTCACCTGTTCTCACCAAATTGTTTAACAAATCATTAACTACTGGTTATGTTCCATCATGTTGGAAAAATAAAAGAGTATCTCCTCTTTTCAAATCTGGAGATCCTAGTGATGTAAACAACTACAGACCGATTTCTATCCTTCCGGTTGCCATGAAAGTGTTTGAAAAAATTGTCCATGAGCAAATGGCTGAGTTTCTATTGGAGAATAATTTATTAAATTCCAAACAATCTGGTTTTCGAAAGCTCCATTCCACTTCTACTGCTGCGATTGATGTGTCAGATTATATTTTAAATGAAATGGGTAAAGGCAAATATGTTGGTGCAGTTTTGATAGATTTTAAAAAGGCTTTTGATACAGTGGACCATAAAATTCTTTTAAAATGTTATACTGTTATGGTTTTCGAGATGGTTCTTTTGATTGGTTGGAGTCTTACCTTTCTAACAGACACCAAGTCACCTTGGTGAACAACACTATGTCAGATGTGATACCAGAGGAGTCCTATGGAATCCCTCAAGGATCAGTCCTTGGACCATTATTGTTTCTTGTTTATATTAATGGTTTAGAATCTGCAATTCACAACTCTTACTACCATCTGTATGCAGATGACACAATAATTATTCAAAGCTGCAATTCTCCTATTGAACTCAAATCTGCACTTGAAATTGAGTTAATTAATGTCAAGAAATGGATCCACATTAATAAAGTCACCATAAATACTAATAAAACTGAAGTGATCTTTTTTGGAAATAAAACAAAACTTAAAGCATGCACAGACATCAATATATTATACGATGGCATTGAATTAGCTTCAAGAAAGAAGGTGAAGTACCTGGGGATTATCTTTGATAGTAACCTGAGTTGGAAAAGTCACATCAAAAGTGTTGTTAGTAAATCATATTATAAATTCAATAAAATAAGATACATCAGTTCATATTTGAACGATGAAACAAAACAATTACTCATGAATGCTCTTGTCATGCCATATTTATATTATTGTTCACCAACATGGTGTAATGCTAATAACTCATTTTTAAAAAAGGTGAATAAATTATTTTCTAACATAAACACTTTCTTGGGTAGAGATGCTTCAGATCTGAACTCTCTATTTAATTTCAACTCAAGTATTTACATATTTCAAGCTGTCCATGAGATTGCACCTGCATATTTGAGCAATAAGCTAACATTAATTAAAAGCAACCATTGTCACAGCACCAGATCATCTACAAGCAATATGTTAGTTTCTCACCGAAGTGGTGCAAGGTGTTTTAATAGAACATTTTTATATTCATCTCCAAAGCTTTGGAATAGTTTGCCAGATGATATCAGAAAATTAAATAGTCTCCTACAATTCAAGGTTGCAGTTGGCAAACATTATAACTTTAAATAATAATTTAAAGTTTTTACATTCTTAATAAAATATTTTAACCTTTTTCTTTTCTTTTAACACAATTAAATAATTCTGATGTATAATAATTCTCAAAAGTGGCCCCCAGTGGAAAAAATCTGAAAGCTGTCTAAAAGCTGAAAGATTATTCTGGGCACTGCCACTATAAATATACATTATTATTATTATTATTATTATTATTATTATTACAATAAAGGTATTATAATGTACAAGTCATTGTTGGTTACTAAACGTAACTACAAGACTTTCTCGTTGGTACACCCGGTACTGGAAAGAGTTCTCTGGCTCAAGAGGTAGCTACAATGGTAGGTGATGGATCTGTCTATTACAAAAGTACCGGTAAATGGTGGGATTATTATCAACATGAAGACACAGTCATATGGGATGACTTCCGAGGATGTGATTACAACCTATCCGAATTCTTAAAGTTATTGGATCGATATCCATACAAGATAGAATATAAAGGTGGTATGTGTGAATTTAATTCGAAAAGTATTATCCTCACAAGCAACAAAGATTGGCGAGATTTATATGAGCAAGGTATATATATATATTTCTGTCAAAAATTTGAAAATTCCATTTTTAAAATTTTAAATATTATTTCCCAATTTCGAGTTTTTGTCCAAATTTAGAAAAAGACTTTCAAAGATGGTGGATATTTCAAAAACATAGTTTTTCATAGCCAATTTAAAATTTTGGTACTGGACCGTAGAATTTGTTGGTAAAAATACATTATCAGCCATCAGACTTTTCGTCTGTCATATTCAAAATAATGAAGTTCTTGGTGAAAATCTGCTTCGCTCATTGCACAAAATGAAACTTGCTTGAAATTTTCTTGCAGTTAGCTTATGGTTCTTGAGAAATTAAAAGTTTGAAATTGTTACCCTTTTCATATACACAGAAAACATGTTTTTTTATCACACTTCTACAAAATAATAAAGTTCTTCTACTTCTATGAAGGCATGGAGAATTAGTGTCTACCATTTGATTCAGGGGTGTTAAAATGATCGCACATGACTGAAACTATGTACGCGCACCGTATATATATAATATATATAACAATTTATTATCATTGAACAAATGTTTTGGTTGACTTATACACAGCAATATACGGGTACTTTAAGGGTTTTAAGAAACTTTGCAAATTCAAGATGACAAACACTATTTTTTCTCTTTAATACGGTCTTGATATATTTAGTAGCATTATCCTCATACTTTACTTTATGGGGCATTAATTTGGATTGTGAAATCGAAAATGGAGCGTTTGATGGTCCCTAAATTTCGCGAATTTTCCTGCTTGCCAAAGTTTCTTCCCTTTGTAATTGATACATATAGATATAGAGTATTCCACATTTACATAATATTTTTCTTCTTTTATTATAGGTCTAGTGAAAGAACAACGGTTTACTTGGTTACTTGTTTACACACGTTTACTTTGTTACTATTTAATCTCTTGTCAGACTTGGATACTACCTGGACACTACTGATCTTACAATATACTTTTACATATATATAACTTATAGAATAGATTTTTTTACAATAAAAAATAATATATAAAAAAATATATAGCTAGCTATATAATTTTACTGTTCTACTTTGTTGCATTTTTACGATCTAGGCATATCGAATTGCTATTGGAACTTTCGGTTCAACCACTCAGCTCAGTTCAGAACTACTGTTTCTGAAGAAATTTTCTCGCTCTTATTAAGGCCAGCTACATTCTGTTCAATTTTTGTGTAAATATTACTTTGGCTTTTCTAATGGCTAGTGACGTTCAGTCCAACCCGGGGCCTGTCAACCCAGATAAAATAGTAATGGGCTCATTTCATCAAGGTGATTCTAGATTTGGAGAATCAGCGGGTAGCCAATGCATGTGCAATGCTTTATGGGCCATCTGTTACTCTTCTATTGCGTCTGTGCGTTACTGGACTGAATGGGATCTTGATCGTATTTTGACACTAGGGAATGATCTTTACGTCAGCCTAGGTTACACCAGTCAATATCTTGCTTTAGACGACCTGCCCAATTCAATTGCAACTGAAAACGGGAATATTCAAATTGAAAAGACAGATTCCTATTTATTTGAACTTTCGAGAAATAGTACTTCCTTTCTCCGTGCCCAGGAATATGTCTGCCAGATGTCCATCACTATTGTTGTGGATGATCTTTTTTATTATTATTATTATTATTAAAAGAATATTTATACAGGTATAAAAACTTCAGCCACGTATAAAATACATACACACATCTGTTATCAATGTTTCTCCTGTTTCTCCTGCAACGCTTGACATTATGATAACGTAATTGATGATTCTGTCTTACCCATTGTAAATTTGTATGACGAGGAGGAGTTATCAGAAGCCATACTTGGGAAAACAGTCAGTCTCAGATATAGAGATAATGTTGCTTTATCTTTGCATATTCTTCCAAGTTAAACATTTTTATGTAACATAGTTGAAAATTTATATTTTTGTTTGTGTGTGGATTGCATTTGCAGACATAAAAACTTTCTCTCTGATTGAATTATGTCAAACAAAAGATCTGGCTAGTGTGTGCAAAATCTCCCATGCGTCAATCAATAATATCAATCCATGTCTTTTGTTTTTGATATTTTATAATATCCATGTCTTTTGTTTCATAGTTTTATTTGATATTTTTGTTGTCGTAAAGCATTACCAGTCATGTTATTGCAGTTATTGCTTTCCAATCAGTTTCAAAGATTTGATTGATATAAAATTATGCAAAATAAGAAACTAAAGCTAGCTAGCTACCATATCTCATTCTTGCTAGACTGTTCTTTTATCTTTGTGTTCTTTTTTTTATATGTATATGTATGATTGCATAGTTGTGTTTATGATAAAAAAAAGTCATTGTCTTGATATTATATAGCTATGTAATTCATTTCCCTTCGTATATATCTCTTATATAAAAGTATCCATTAACTAAAATGGCTGCCCTGTAGCTCCGGCTGTAGACTAGTAACAAATGTTTCTTTCCTTTGACATAAAATTATATTCTGCGTATGAGGCGCGCAAGAGATTAATGACGCAATAAGTTAAAGGCAATATTCCGCGGAAAGGAACGGAACGGAAAATCCTGCATCCTGATTGGCTAATAAGTTTTCCGTTCCGCGGTCTTGCGCAGAAAAATTTGAACCCGATTCAACTTTTTCCGAGGAACAACAGAACGAAATACTCTCTGCAAAACAACTAATATTAAAGCAAAAACCAATCACACTTCAATGCTATATCCGTTCCTGTTTCCGGAAAATTTCCAATAAAGTGGAAAAGCGCCTTAAAGTTCTTGATTCCCGTGTTGTTATGACCCATCTATATGTTGGCGATATTTGATTAATCTTAAACCCTTAAAACTTGGTCTCCGCTGGTGAGAGAGTGTGAGATAGGAAAGTTAATTTTTGTAAATTAATGTGTTACCTTTTAAATTTTAAACAAAATTAGCTCGTGTTATCTCACACTATCTCATGATCTAAATATCAAAAAGTTTTGATATTTAGATCATAAGATAACGCGAGTTAAAAAATTTCTACACAATAATTATCTCACGCTATCTCACAGTGGAAACCAAGCATAAGAAGTGAGACGATATTTGAACTAATATCGTTATTCAGAGGAAAGTGGGTAAATTTTACTATTTTGAAGCGGAAGAAAATTTTCTTTCTTACTTTCGTGGACGAACAATTCTCACTCACAGATTTAAAGTTCTCGGTCGCGCTGACCTCAAGGCCTAATGGCCTCTATTTTATTCTTAAAAAGAGAAAGAGTTTGGCTTAATGTGTTATATTTTTAGATATAAAATATGAAATACCAAAAAATGAGAAAGGATCATGCTGTGCACATTAAATTCTTGCACTAAGACAAAGGAATCAAGGTGCACAATATAATGAAGATCTATCTACAGTATTCAAAGTCATCAATATATCGACATGCGAAAGCTAACATTGCTCATAATTCGTAAGACATAAAAAAAATTCTGAAAGGCTAAAATTATTAACAGAAAGGGATAAAAGAAACATAATTAGGGCGCTACAACGACTACAAGAGAGTCTGTGCTGGTGTAACTCATGTGACAAATCGCACAATTCTTAACCATTTAAACAAAGCACGTTATAGCTACTGGCAAACAAGAAGAAAAGGGAGAATGTCAGTTTAGAGATTTGGCGAAAAGGTGGACATTTTGTGTGAAATTACAAAAAGATTACACAGATGATGTTTGGAAACATGGGGTGTCGTTTTATAAAACGTGCAATTGCCAATAGCGTCATTATCAGTCAGGTTTCTGAATGATAAGTTTTTGAATAATTGCAGTATAAGCCACCGTTTTATGGAAATTCATGATGATGATTTGAAAGTTAATAGATGTTGTGATTGTAAACTAGCCGTTTTTAATTTGACTTATCGTTCGTGGGGACCTAATTGGGTTCGTGATTTCGCACAACTTGAGAAAGCGGATCTAAAAATAAATTTAATTTGATAATAACTCCAAAGCACTTATTTAAATTTTTAAAAAACTTTTTAATGTTTAAGCTACATGTAAATCTGAAACTTTGTTACGTAGCCAGTCTCTGTTTTGTAGCTTAGGTGTTAGTTTTAGCTATAGCACACTAGTTAGCTAACTATTTATCCAGTATATTGGCGTTTTCAATCATGAGCTTATATTTTTAATCGTAAGTTTAACCAGAGTGGCTTCTACTACTGCAAGACTCCCAAAAAGTTGCCATCTATGTATCTCTAGCTATATAGACATGCCTCGTTATTTCTGTAAAAAACTGTTTTGTTAAACCAGCCTAGAGCCTGATTATATAAGATGGATTGACCCATTTGTAATTAAGTTAACCAGCTGGCATATGGTAGACCACTAATAAAAATTTCTTTGACATTATATGAAACGTGTCAACTCTCCTAAAGCCAGCTGGCTCGTTTTCCAACTCAGGATGAGTTGAATCGGTGGGTTGACTCGATTTATATAATATCACTTTGGCAAGCCAGTGTCAGGTTGAAAAAGCAAAAGCATGCACATTGCAAGCTAAAACAAAAGAGAAACAACCATATTATGTTTTAAATGTCTTATCAGTTTCACTTTGTCAAAAATATGTCGGTATTTTCTTTATTAAGGTGTGAGTAAGGGAAAGAAGTGCTATGTATTAAAAATCGTGTAACTAAAATTGAATGGTGGTCAATGCATTGACTTAGTTATATTCCAAAAGCATATAAAATTATCTAGACAATGATCTAAATATTATTTGAAAAAAATAATTTTAGATCATAAAAAAAACGCCTTAAAAAATGACCCCCTTGTTTAGAAAATTTGCTCCATTTACAAAACTAAAACATTTTCATACATTCTGTTTGCAATTTTGTATTCACTATACATATATCTCGGGAGCATTTTTGAATTATGCTTTGAATGTTTTTACTTTTAAAGATATTTCCCATCAAAGTTAAGTACTAAATTATTCCCTTCGTTTCATCACAAAAAGCATCATAACTCGAGTTAGGTTTACACTCACACCTTAATTCAAAAAAGCACCCGAGATGTATCATTCCTTTACAAAACAAAGTCACCCTCCTCCTCAAAGCTTTTATTGTTTTGTAAATGGGGATTAAAACGTATGGCATACTCTCTGAAAAAATTAACTCTGTGAAAAAGAGTTTTAAAGATTTTTTAAAAGTTCATTATTTTCTGGATAATTCATTCGTCGCCATAGTAACGAATGTATTTTTAACACTTTCTGTATGATGCGCACATGTCTACTTACTTCCACACTTTGATCATAACGAAACAACATGGGTAAGATAACAAATAATAAGAAGAAAGGACACAGATAAAAGTAAAAAAATGAAAAAAAATATAACAAAGTTCCACATAAAAATAACAATTGCTTTTTTTATAATCTTTTATGACGGTAATTGCATTATCATAAAAGTTCGCTCGTCTGAAAGTGAGTAAAAATTATTCTCAAGATGACATATTTATGAACATTCAGAAATGTGTTTTTGTGAGTACAATAAGTTATGTGGTGCTATGAATGTAAAGTAGGTTTTTTGGAATAAAGACATTCTTTCAGATTGTTTTATATTTTTTTTCTTTTCTATCAAAAAGCTCGTATTCGATTCTATACGAATGCGCAAAAAAAATTTTTTTGGAAAAAATTAGATTTTTTCCCTTACTCACACCTTAAGTGATTTCGTTGAAGCAAAAGACAAAAACAGGAAACCTTGATATGATTACTGTGTTTTTTCTTTTAAATCTACTGTTTTGGTTTATGAACTGCAATCTCTGTTATCAAATACTTGAAAACTGATAAATAAATACTTGTGAAGGTGTTGAAATATACCAACAAAATTTGTGCCTCTAAATGTAACCCTCTTTTTAATTTTGTATCTGTTGCTTTTTAGAAGATCATGATACTGGATGAGAAAGCAGACAATTACTTGAAGTCAATCCTGTTTGAATACGAGACTAATTCAACTAGCTTCCAGTATGACCATGTAATATTACCACCAAATGATGATTTAGGACTTCCACCAATATTTATTTGGGATCCTGTGGTCCATTATGGAGTAACAGTCAGCTGTGAAGGCCATAACATCTCTGGCAGCTGGCATGTGGACGGATGAGGACGGCTGAGAAATCCAAGGCTTATATATGATGTAAACAAAAATTTAAAACTAATTTAAAGATTTTACACATGTCATTTATATGGTGTATCTGATCAACATGAAGTGCTATCCTCGGAATTCACTATAATGGTGCAACTTAGTGAAACTATAAGAGAACGGTTTAATTTTATTAAACATTCTCGGTCAATGTTCACTTTACAGCTGAGAAATTATATCTTTGACCAAGTTGTCCGGGCTGTAAATTTTACACAGATATCTGAGGGAATTGCTTTATTGCATTTGGCTGAATATGAACATAATAACAAATGTTCAAAAGTTCCTATCCGGAACTTTAAAGAAAATAAACTTTATGCTTTCCCTAGCAAAGATAAAATAATGAACATATTTATGGATGGTGTTAGCAGTCGGAAAGAAATGTACAAAAATGCCATGGCATCGATACCATTTGGTGCATCGATACCATTTGGTGCCTCGCTCTCCACAGATCACACTTTTAAATCTGGAAAATCTGTCAGTTACTACCGTGACTGTGATAATGCATTTGTTCACCACTTCAACAATTTGTACATAGTGCTAAATTATTTTCACCAGATTGTAGGTTGGCGTTTCTGTGAGTCAACACAGCACATTGAAATCAAAGATAGTTTAGGACTTTTATCGAAACACAAGTCTGCAAAGGAGGTTGAGATAATATTAGTGGATAACTGTTGTGCAGAAAGACAATTTTATAATCAACATTTTCCATCAGCTAATATAAAATTAGATCTTTTTCATGCTGCTCAGAGGATAACACATGAAATTCCAAAGATAGCAACAAATTTTTCATTGATTAACGAAGTTACATTTTTGTTCCGACACACGGAGGACATCGGCCATGTACGTACAATAAACACTCCACCACTGCAAGAAATTGTAAAAAACATATGTACCAACAAGAAACTCATCAAACAATTGCCTGTTGGAAACAAGGGAGAACTCAAAAAATTGATGGCCCATGCGGCAAAAAGTTGCTTGTCTGGTATTTCTCCGGGACAAGGGACAGAAGCCAATGAAAGCCTTCACCGCCTCTTAAATAAAAGCATGCTACGAGGGGCATCTTCTATATCACCACAATTAGCTGAAGCAGTATTATATGTGATATTTCACAATTACAATGAAAAATTGCAGTACGATAGGCATATTTGCAATAGTAAGGTATCACTATCTTCAGTTGTTCAGTGTGGCAAGAAGGAAAGTGATATCCCTCAATTGCCATCAAATGGACTGTCATCATCAAAGAATAAAGAGGTTGTGTATGATTCCAGAGCACAAAATCTAGTGAGATATTATGAGCAAAAAGTAAAGAATATGCGTTATATGGTAACAAAGTTACAGACTGACTATGTTCGAAAAGGTTGTAATGTGCTTACTTTTTTTCTTGACGACACATGGAATTCATCATATATGTCAAAATCATAGTCCAAGCGGCAAAAAAGCCTTGTTTTTTTATGGTTAAAAAAAGAAAATTTAAGAAACTCCAATGATTTGCACCTGAATCTGTTCTTATTTTTCGGAAACATTTCACGACTCGTCTCATGAAATTGTTCATATAATAAAGCGTATATTTTTTCTCCAGATACGTATGCCTTTTTTACTCACTTAAAAAACTCAATAATTTTATGCCGCGCTGGTCTAATGGTTATGACACTCATGCAAATGAGAGATCCGGGTTCGAATCCTGGACAGGGCTAAGAAAAACAATTACGCATCTAACAACGGCCATGTAATCCGAGGGTACAACTTATTGAGGGAAAAAACTGACTAAATTTAAGGTTTGGTGACTTGCCCCCGACTAACATTTACCCCGGATTTTTTCCCCTATAAGGTATATATTCTGGGAGCCAGGGGGTAAAAATTGATTTTGCTTCTATGTTCCAAATTACCCTAAATTTAACAAAATTAAATGTTTGCTATCGAAATTTTACTTGTAGATATAATGTTTTATGTTTTATGTTAATTTTTGCCTGTAAATTCGACGAAAAATGGCCAAGTGGGTAGGCTAAGACCTGTAAGCTATGAAAAAAATCACACAATCATGGTAAAAAGTTACTAGGCCTACGTATCTATAATAATTTCTATCAAATCAATAAATTTCAGCGTAATTATTAATGGCAACAATGGTCTAAAATTGTTGTCTTACAAATGCCACACATTTTTGACACTGATTTCTCCAGGGAACAATGGATATTCAAGGTTTTTAAATTCATCTGGTATAATTCTAAGGTTTTAAAGGTCCAGCTAACACTCTGATAATGTAGCAAAACTTGGGATTGTTGAGGATTTGATGAAACGAAAGGATAGAATGGCGTCCTTAAGTGTGATTTGCCTAAAAATAGGATGAGTTGGTGATAAGTGATATACAATATGGAGAAGAAAAATTTGATCTGTGGAACTGTTTTACAATCCCAGGACTGCCGACGCCCCTAATTTTTCGTTAAAATTTGAAAGTCAGCAGATATATTTGAAAATATTGAAAAATTCTGTTATGTCTGTAATTAACATGTATTATCCCAAAATTATTTTGGCACTAAAACATAGTTGAGTAAAAATCCAATTTAACATGCACTTGATAATTTTAAAGACTTGGGTGTATCAATTATTTAAAGTACAAAAAAAAAAAAAAAATATTTCGCTTGCGTATCCGCACACACGTGACTCCATTTATCGTACCCTGATGTGTTTAACTTTCTTTTTGAACATTTTCCAGAAAAGCATGAAATATCTTACTTGACAGAGATGTCTGTGACTGGTAAAAATTTGAAACAAAACATTGAATTACTTAGGAATATAGCTATTATAAAAAAAAATCTCTACTTTTTTTGCATGAGTATCTTTGATGAAACATTTTTGGTAAACACAACTTGAAAGCATCTATGCTGTCTACATAAATCACATACAACATCAACAATGAGTCAGCTGATAGATGACATGCAGCAAACTGTCTTTGCAGTGTTCTTCCGTTATCGTAATGTCTTTTGTGAGTTCTCTCCAGTCATCTAGGAAGAAAGATTTTTATCAGGTGAAAAATTCTATTTAATAACTATTTCTTGCATTTATGCACACCAAGTTAAAATATACAATCACTCTTTATATTCATTACACTTACCATATTTTCTTTGTAATTCCTAAAGATTTTCGCACACATTCTTCTGCAATGCGAGTGAATTCACCTCGCTTTTCCCGCCATACTTTCTAAATTATGAATATGTAATTAGTTGCCAGGCTCCAAATCAGATCCAACTGTTGAAAGTAGATAAAGTTTAACTTTTCATAAAACCAAGTCACGCTATTAATGACCAGATCAGATTTTGACCATTTTTAGACTATTTGACAGTTCTCCAATTTTTCTTAGTGTATCTATGCGTGAATGACTTTCTTCCTTAATCATTCTTTACACTGGTTTTACTCTTTTCTGCATTGTTTCTCAATGTCAATATTCTACAATTTAAACATCAAGCAGAATTCCTCCGCTATCCACCAATGTGGTATTTTGTGGATAGCTTGTTTATGCATTTTCAACGATACTATACTACATTAACTATATGATATATTTAGGTACTTTTAACTTTTAATACTGCTGGAATTAGAAAACCGCTTACCGAAGCATCCACATTAGCTGGACTTTCATCGTTGGGCTCTAAAAGAAACAATGTATTGGTAAAATATGCTTTATTTCTTATTTAAAGAGGACAGGTAAGTTCACAAGCCTAACCTGCCCTTACTGATCACAAAACCTGTTTTCACTGATCAAAAAGAATAATTTCGAAATGACTTTCCAATGTTTTTTTACATAATGTCAGGTTGAATTGTAAAAGTAAAAAGTTAAAAAGTTACCAACAACTTTTATCTTTTTTAGATACAGAACAATATGCATACCTGCTAACATGCTGACAACAGATAGAAGTATTTTTTCAACAGACTGCACAGGCGACCATCTTTCAGCACTTGTTTCATAACCCATTGGATCATCGCCAGGTGCATGAAGGATTGAAATACACACGCGGCCATCAGCATATACTAAAAACAGAATGTTATAAAATATTATGTGGTTAAACTCTCTTTCTAGAGATCTAGTTAAGAGCCAGGTTAAAATTCCAGTACTTAATTACTTTGAGAACTTTGACTAAGTGACTGCTGGCCGAGAGACTTTTTCAAAGATGAAAAGGTAAAACTGATTTTAACTTGTAGCCAGGCAGTATGTTTCACCAGACATTCCAATTCCAAGAAATCACAAAGCTTTGGCAATCAAGGACTTTTGATTAATTTCATTACAGACAGTACGAAAAAGTAAACAAAGACTTAACTTACTGTTTGGGTGAAAGACCTCACTTTGAAATTTCATTTTTGGTGGACTCAACGGATAGTCAATAGGAAAACTTAGCTTCGCCTGAAACACACCACCATCAAAAGCTGTTCCTTCAGGCCCCCTAAAACGTAAATATATAATAAAAATATTATTAGAGTAAATAAAAAGTGTAAATAAAACTGCTCCAGAGAATTTTAGTTCAAAAAGTTAAGTAGCGAAAACACAGCATACACCTGTCAAGTATGTGCTCCCGTAAGATCTATTTGACTTAACGGCTAAAATCATATATTAATGATCATTGGGAAACGAAATTGTATTTCATCTGTAGACATTCAGATTAATTTGAAACAAAAATTTGATGTAAACATTTAATGGAGAATCCTGCATAAAGGCGGATTAAAAACGTGTCCACTTATTCGAAGCCTTACTTCCTTTTATATTTGAAGATTCATGATTAATATTTGTTTTATTCACTATGCCAGTTTATGTTTTTTATACAAAATAGTTCTCGTTTTTTGACCAACAACAAGGGTGCTAAGGTTATAAAAGAAGATAAAATGTCACAATCATGTTAACTATGGATATTTTATTTACTGTATCAATTTTTGTCAAAATGTTGGTAGTATTCCGGTAATGGAATCGCAACAAAGTTCTGACATTCTATTAATTTTTTATCTTTTTTTTAGGAAGGAATTTTGGACCTCATAAGGAAGGGTTTCAATTGCTAGAAATCTTATCTAATGTAAACATACAGGTCTGTCCTATGCCATTTACTTTTGGTCCATATCATTTGGCCTAAAATGCTGAAGGGTCATTTTTTTTCGCTCAAGGAAAAGATTATGGAGTGCGACTTGAAAAGTTATATTCATAATCTGTTGTCTGATGTTAAAATTAACTTACGCAATAAGTGCTTCCCACTCAAAGAAGTTTTCCTCATGAGCTGGTCCTAAAAACACATGCAACTATTCATTAAGTTCCCTTCGCAAAAGAATACAATAAAAAGCAAGGAAGAAAAGTAGTGTTTATAAAATCTGTTTTCATTGGAACAAATTGTGCTCACAAAATGTTTGGGAAAGGTCTGTTTGCAAAATTAATGCTTGTAAAATATTTCAAATTTTAAAAAAATAATAATCTATTTTCTAAAAAATAAATACGAAACATGTTTGACAGCTTCAACTGCATGAAAACTTGCATTAAAAATAACCAAAATAACAGAGACTACAAAGTGCAGAAATAGAAATTTATTTTGAATACCTGCTAAGATTCCATCTGGTGGATTGATTGTCAGTTCTAGAAGAAAAAAACAGAAGAAAATGTCAGTTTTGTACCACTGAGCAAGAAAAAATATTATGAAATTTCTGTTTAAGTAAAAACAGTAAAAGGCTCTTAAAATTGGTGACACTGTTGTTGTTCAGGATGAAAAATTGTTCTCCAAGATCCTACTGTTATTGTATTGTTGGTTATTGTATTTTTACTCACAAAAATGTTAAAAAGGAGCAAATATATTCATGTATGCACATGGACATGTTACAGTGTTTCCCTAAGTAATTTAAAAATGACTATCGAATGCAGTGAAAGTATTTCCGAATGTTAGAAATTAAATAATAATTCTTGCAGTTGCAATGGTATCCTAGTCAAAGAAACAAATGACAAAAGAAAATCTTGTCAATATGACATCATACTGCAAAAAATGAAAAAATGATGAAGATGTAAACAGGCAATCATAAAAATGAAGAGCCCTGTAAAAAAATTGTGGCTATTCTATGACTTTTCTAAACCGAACCAAAATTTATGATTTTCCTGGAATTTTTGCAGCCACCCTATAACTACCTGTCTCTCAATTTTAGTTTGGACGCGGAGCATAACTTGTCTATAACAGGAGTATATTTAACCGCTTCAGCATTATAATATCACTCGAACCACCGGGTTAAGCCACAAGTTACTGTGGAGCCTGGCGTTGAATGCCCAGTGAAGTGCTTAATAAGAACCGCAAACACATTCAGTGTAACACATTCAGGTGGAGCGCTTTAGTACAGGTATGCAGTATGTCGTGAATCAAGTAAAGCGCACACAACATTATGGTGTTTCCAGTGTAATATATTTTTCGAAAAATAACTTTCCACAACTTTTGCTGAAATAAAAAAACAGTTTACAACTCCTTGCTACCCCACCATAGCAAAAACAGTCGGTCAACCTTTTTTATTTTTCGGATAATATTCCTGGTGAAAGTTTAAAAATGAATGCTACTCCAGGCTGAGCGCTTAGAACAGGTAAAACAATGACGTATATCCATATAGGTGTAATACCCTTTCCGCAAAAAACTTTATTGCAACTTTGGTTAAACAGAAACTCAAGAAACAGCCCATTGTTAACACTGGTCTGAGCGCTTAGTACAGGTAAATCATGTCACACATGCGTTTAGGCGTAATACCCTTTTCAGAAAAACTGTTACGCAGCTTTGGTTTACATAACAACACAGGATACACTCTGTTATTAACACTGGGCTAAGCGCTTACTATACTGTGTTACATATCCATATAGGCGTCATACCATTTTCAAAAATCTTATCACAGCTTTGGTTAAAACAAAAAACAGGAAACAATCTGTCGTTAACAACGGGCTGGGCACCTAGAACAGGCAAACGGTGTTGCACATGTGTATAGGTGTAATACCATTTTCCAAAAAAACTTTATTGCAACCCTGGTTTAAATAAAAACATGTGAAACAGCCCGTCGTTATGCTGTCCAGCTATAAAAATCATTTAGCAATTTTGTTTGTGGGATAAGTTTTCAGGACAGTAAAAAAAAGGGTGTAGCTAGCTACCTAGCAAACTGCATAGCATGAGAATTATTGATAATTATTGACCACACACAACCACTTTCAAAATCAAAATGGCCTTCGTCTATCCGCAAAAGTCTTGGATTGTTTTTTTAAGCAAAAATCTTGGTTTGTTTTTTAAAGAATCAGGCGTCGTGATTGGTATACTATGTGCGAGCGGTCAAAACAAAGTCGGTAAAAATATATCGCATTTGGTATTTTGTGCTTTTTTTAAAAACTTCGTGTTTCCGTAACAGGACGCGTCTTTCGCGGACACACAGACAGACGAAGGCTATTATTAAACAGATTTATGGTTAAAACAGTAGGACAATCCTCAACTTGAAATATAAATCACTCACGTCTGTACTCTGCCATCAATCGTTTCAGTGCAGATCCAGCCATGTTAATTTCTTTTCCAGTTATTAAGATACTACTAATAATTAATACGCTGTCTCTATTTTCTAGAAAACAAATATCTGAATGAAATTGGTTGTCTACAAAATCAAATAAAAAAGCAGGTGAATTTCAGGACCCATTGTTTTCTTAGCCAACTTTATTTTCTGTTATTAAAACCTGTGTTTTCACAAATTAAATTTCACAGAGAGCTTAAGGTGATGAAAAAATAAAGTAGCTACAGCAGATTTGTAGCTACAGCTTTTACCATTCAATATCTGCACATGCCCATTAGCTTTTTTTGACTATCAGCTAATAGCTTTGAAAGTTGAGTGTTTTTAGCAGATATTTTTTTCAATAACCAATAAAAATTCCAAACGCCCTACCATCAGATATAATAATTGCAGATTTAAACATTAGAAGCTGCGCCCAAAAACACATGGAAATCTCGCTTGGTTATGTCACACCATGTCAACTTGTTAACTTGTGAAGTATTAAGAAATTGTTAAAAGAAATTTGACAATTACCAGAGCTCTGAAAGGAATTTTTTGTGCAAAACAGAGCAAACAGGTACTACAAACTTTATACAAAAAACAATAATAAATAGTTATGCAGACACTTAAAAATTACATGATACCAAAATACAAAGAATCTCTCTTAACATGATGGCTGTAAGAAGAGTGATATCATTCAAGTATTAAATACAGTTGTTAATTTCAAACAGGTCAGGTAAGACATAACGAAACGAAACAAAAGAAGTGTCCTATTTATATAAGGGGTTGTTAATAAATTAATTACAACCACTGACTAAAATATCGAGACAATGGCAATTTTTACAAAGTAGACAAAAAGCATCAACTCACATTTATGCGAGTGCTACTTTTTAAGATGCGTAGGTTAGGTAGGCAGCGTTTACATTTTGCTAGTCCTTGTTCACATTTCCTAACACGTCTGCTTCATGGAAGAATCCACGTTTGGGCCCCACTAGGGCCCCAAAATTTGAGACAAATGACCTGACGTCAGCAACAATTAGCACATTTTGAGAGTTAGGATCAAACCAAATAACCTAAGATCCTAAGTCCTCTGTAAACATTGGGAAAAGTTTAAATTACAAGTACCTAGTATAGAATTTCCTACATAATTACTCGTGTGGGAACGAATTTGCCGCCTTGTCTAACATACTTTAGGTGCTTAAATTAAGACAAAAATAATAAAAAGTTAGATTCTGTTGACATACTATTGAACACTAACATTAACCCCTGTTTTTAAAAATCAAAAGTTTGTAAATTAAAAAGACTGTTTACATTGTAAAACCTTTTAAATTTAACACCACCTTTGTATTAGAATAAAAAAGTGAATCTAAGTGTAAGAAAACTAAACATGGATCGCCACACATTTAGTTTAAACTGATAAACAATTTGACCTTTAAATGGAATGGAAGTCTGAAACAATACAAATTTAAGTACAAGTGTCTTTTTAGATTTTTCACACAAATACAGACGTTTATATAACATGTGAGAATAAAACTTATAATTGGATTTTTTAAGTTTCAATAACACAAAATGAAAGTTAGCTATGCACAGTACTAAAGGATAATCTTGCGTAGATACAAATAATCTTGTGTTAACACACACAACCAAAATAACAAAAAGTTTATCAAACAAAAAATGAAAGTATTTAAAAATTTAACATATAAGATATTTCAGGGAGATTTAGAAGTAAGATAAAATTAAGGTATATATACCTTAAAGGAACCTTTTTTTTTCAGTTCGTAAAATTTGATATCCTAGGAATAATTCAGGGCACGTAATTTGTGAAAAAAAGTCCTGCAATTCATAAAAATTTATCATTTTGTACCGTAAATACTAAAGCCATTTATATCAAAACATTAATTTTTGTCTGGGGTAATGACTTATAAACACGTGATTTTTGTGGTCCCCACCATTCATAAAATGTATATATTTTTTGCAAATCTAGCGACCTCAAAAATTAATTCTCACAAAATACAATTTAATATTAACTCACAAAAATTAATTAGCACGAAAATTAGTTCCCTTAAGGCAATTTAGAATATTTTAGGTAGTAGTGACGACATAATAATTTTATTATATGGTTACATTACTTGGCCATTTATTAGACAGAATCAAAATTAATATAAAAAATGTCACACAAATATATTTATTTAGTCCAAAATATTTTAATACATTTCTACATTTTGACATTTTAAAAAATAATACTAATAAAAATAAAAATAAATAAAGAATAATATCTTCACAATAATAACATTAAACAGAAACCGAAGTTTTGGAAAGAAAAATACCATTGAAATCAAAATTGTTTTAGCATCTCCAGCACACACTGAAAAAAAGAAACTTCTCACTTAAAACTTGAAAAAGAGAAAAATAAAAGCCAGACATTACTTCAAAATTAAAACACTCATGTCCAAACATCTAAATCATCTAAACCATTGTGTGCCTTATTTGACTGTTTGTGCTGTCCTCACATATGAGAGAATCCTTTTCTTTGCTGTCCTCATTAGGAATATCAACATTCATAGAATCACTATTTTTCCTGCTATTGCAACTCCCTACTCCTTCAATATTGAGTAGCGACGACATCTCCTGTATTGTTTCAATTTCCCCTGAGGAGTTGATCAAACCAGCTTTGATAAAACAGTTTTCTGTGTGGTCATTTGGGAAGTTAACAAATCGCAGTGCAACACCTGCTGCTTTGATATCAAATAAAACGAAAACTAATCCATTAAACACGTCATAATCAATATGTTCTATGTTAGCCATATCAATAATCAATACTTTTAAACTTGGGTGTTCTTTTATGATTTGATTAATCTGGAACTTTACTGAGTCTATTCCTGGGTAAGCTAAATTGTTTTTGAAAATGATAGTAATTGATGTATTGTTTATAATGCTAATATCAAGTACTGGGTTTACTTCACGAGAAACCATGATTACTAAAGCGATAACCGCACCAGCTAATACACCCGCCTCAAGTTTGTAGAAGGTACCAAAAAAGGTGACTAGATAGGGAAGGACATCGATTTTCCGGACGTTGTATATTTTCTTCACCATTTTCACATCAATCATAGTCACAACTGCCATTATGATCATTGCTGATAAAGCAGGCTTTGGAATATAATAAAACACAGGCGTAAGGAAACTCAATGCAAGAAATATGATGGTTGATGAAATTATACCTAAATAAAAAAAATGTTGGAAGTGTATCTGCACATTATGTTTTTAAAGAACTCCTGACATAGGTACAGGAAATCGTTCTAACCTACCTGTTAAAGGTGTTTGAGTTCCACTCATTGCTTGCACTGCTGAGCGTGAAAAACTTCCTGTTACTGGCCAACCCCGGAAAAATGAACCAACAAAATTAGCCAAACCAAGTGCAAGTAACTCCTGAGCAGCATCTACATCATATTTGTTTTTCTTTCCAAATGCTTTTGCAATGGAAATAGTTTGAATGAATTGGATGATTGGCAGGACTGCTAGTGAAGCACCAAAACCATTAAGAAAATCTTTTGTAGTGATCGTATCATTACTTGGTAGAGCTACCGACTGTAGGGGTACCTAAATGTGCAGAATATAGGTGAAAATTGTGTGCTTGGAAAATTTAACTAGTTTAAGTTCATTCAGTATCAAAAACAACAACAACTAACGTTAAACACATTTCAAGAAAGTACAAACCTGAATGTTTGGAATTCCAGATGGTAGTTCTCCAGCCAAAGTAAACGAATCATTGTAACCACATTTATAAAACACAAATGCAACTATAGTCCCAATAATACATATAAGAGCACTTTTTGCAATACATAAAAACCATAGCAGCTTAAAGCACATCTTCTTAGCCACACTGGACTTACCATCAATAGGTTTGTTTAATTTTGTTTTTGACAACACCATGAAAAACAGCAAGAACACCAGACAAAACACGCCTAGTGAGATGTCCCAAGGGTTTGTATGTTTCAAGTTCTTAAAGAATATCCCAATTTTACCAAAAAAATCTGATGCACTTTCCGTGTGTCCAAATAAACTTTTAAGTTGTGTTGATGCAATGACAACAGCTGCAGCAGACACAAATCCACTGATGACATGACTTGGAATGAATTTCGTCACAAAACCCAACCTTAAAATTGCCATGGCTATTAGCACTAGTCCGACAAAAAACGCTAACATTGACGCACCAATAGGAACCTGGTGAGCATTAAATCGATATGTAAACAAAGCCATGGTGACCGTCGGTCCCATGCTAACATCTTTTGAACCACCAAATAAACAATATGTTATACCAGGGGTGAGAGCCGCATACAAACCATATTGAGGAGGTAGGCCAGCTAATGTACCAAATGCAATTGACTGAGGAATAATCATAATTCCAACAGTGATTCCTGCAATAAGATCTCCACGGAATTTTCCCAAATTATATTTGGGTAACCAAGACACGATAGGAAATATAAATGTGATTAGCTTCAGGATATCCAAGTTTTTACAGTAAGCTTTAATCTTATCCATGATTCCAATAACCTAAAAATAATATATAAATAATTAAATTTTATAAAACTTAAGTACTAATAGAATTAGTTGTACAAGTCATATATCGAAAGATCTGTTATCAAAACATAATACAGGTAATAGAAAAAAAAGAAAAAGTATAAGCAAATGTTTAAGGACACTGAACTAAATCACAATATGGTAGCATGAAAATAATAAAGATTTTAAGTGTAAAGCCAAATATTCTTGCTGGTAATTCTTAGGTTTTACGCTACGGGAGAAATCTCCTACACATCACAAAAATAGAATCCACATTTTTCTATATGAAAAGCTACTTTAGAGTGGGAAATATATAAATTGAATATTTTTTAAAAATTAATCATCATTTTTTGTTAATAATTTATTATGAGTTGTCTTATTAAAACTTAATGAATTTGACTAGTAACTTATTTAGTAATGAAAACCAATCATATTGTGTTATAGAAACAATCACACAAGATTATGTGACCTTGGCATGTTGTAAATATATCGTACAAGAGGTTAAAATATAAAAAAACAAATGAAATATGCTCCTCGCTCAGATTTTAATTATAGAAAACTTATAAAAAATATATATATAGTAAAAAATTTTCCCATATGATTTTCTATAATACATATCCTGTGTAAAAAAGAATCCCCAAGTTAAAAATAAAACTTTGACTTATTATTAAATTATTTCCAATCAACCACCTTAACAAGGTGATTCAAAATATAATCAAACAAAACTGAGGAAAAAGAGTGTTGTGAGTTACTGGGCACACTGACATGATCTTCCAGCTAAAATAAAATCTTTTTTTTACTGTAATGCAATTAAACCATATCTTTTAAAAAAATATATTTAAAAGCTATTTTGTTTATTTCAATTGTACAAAAAATTTATTTTGATGACGGAAAGTGAGAAAACAACTTATCAACATATTATGAAACCAAAAAAGAACACAAAAAGAGAATAATTATGCAAAACATGCCTTCGTGTGTGACATCATAATCCAAGTAAACTGTGGAGACTTCCTGCTTCAATTTCCTTTTTTTCTGAGTGTCAGTGAAATTAAAACTACCAATCTATTTCCTCTATTTATACAAAAACTGTTGTTATATTAAAGTGTGTGACTCATAAATTAAAACAAAAGAAAAAAACAAAAAAAACATGTATTATGAAAGTTCTCACACCCTAATTTTTATATACGCAAAACGCTGTTTACAAAACTAACAAAAACAAAAATAAACACTAATAATGGCTAATAGAGAAAATATTGCCAATGACCCGATGACCGTTATATTAGTTTGATAGTGTTTACACAAGTTAAAAACAGGATGTATGTGACAATATCCTGAAGTACCTTCAAGTAGAGTGCTTTTATAACTGATTCATATTGAAATTAGATATAACACCCACATTTACAAGCAGAAAATTGATAGAATAAAAAAGAAAACATTTGGTACACAAAAGTACCCTTAGTTACAAAAACAGGGTTTCATCTGTGACATAAGTAACTTGTATAAAATATTTTTTGTCGACAGCAATGATCAGTAAAAAAGCAAGCATTCAAATTATTGCACAATTAGCATCAGCCCTGGCGTTTTTTAACATTATAGACAATTTCACAGTAGGAGCAAAGTGATGTTTTTCTATTTCCCGGGAGCATTAAGAGAATAGTTTAATGCTATAGCTTATAACATTTCAGAGAAATTTAAGAAAAATTAAAGTTTAATATCATCATTATTTATTGTTTTTTGCCATCTTAATGGTAGCCTTTGAAGAAATTTGAACACTGTGGTGGAGAGCATGTTAATACACTAACAATTCACAATCATACTGTATAAGAAACTAGTTGGTGGCCCATGGAAAAATCCACGGGTTCGCCAATCCTTTTTTCACCGCATTCTGGCATTTCGCTACTTGCGGTACCATTTTGCATGACAGACAGACGTATACTGGTATTATACAGTATAAGGAATAAAGAAAAAATACCCACAGACTACATCTCTTTGTAAAACATGTGTTAGATCATAAAGGGAGAAGTGAGATTAGCAGGTTCTAATCACATAAGAAAACTAACAAAATTTTCTGGAAAGTTTTTACTTCTTTGAGTTCTGTTTTAATTATTTCTTTTTCAATTTATTTTCAACTTCGTGTTGAAATAACAATTGTCTCTCTTTTGTTTTGAAATAGGTCTTTTTAAAATGTCTTATGGCTGTGTGATGTATGGGTCCAAACTTAAAGTTATGCTGATGATGAAACTGATTGGTCAGGTAGAAGAAGTGGATGATGACAAGAGAGAAGTCCTGACAAATTGATTTCATTTTATTGAATGAAATAACATAACCGTGGCTATTTTCATTTCATATTGTAATTTTTTTACTTTTCCTAAAAATGTTTTTACTTTAGATATTGGTAGGTAGAATATTGTCTTAACATAAATATGTCAGCCGTTTTCTTTTTCATCATTGCTATGTTGCAAAATTATTTTTTTCTTGGATGATAATTTTTCATAATACACACTCTTGCCTAAAAATAGCAGAATGAATCGGCAAAGTGATAACCTGGCAAAGTTTAACAGGTTATTTGAAGTTATGACTTGTAACTTGGTAGCTACACAAACAAAACAACTTTAATACTGTTGTTACCTCCCACATACAGCATGGCCCACACTTGTAATCTTGCCCATATTTCAAGTGGAAAATAGATTTAAAATAATAGTAATTTAAGAGGGTAACAAGAAGCCAAACTTACAAATAAAAAAGATGCACACTGAGTTATTCGTCATTTCTGATAAGAGTATGACACTATATCATATGGAAGCCAAATGTTTGATAACTAAAATTGCTAACTCTGTAAATCACCACCTTGAGTATCTATATGCTTTGGGTTGAAGTGGTTGATTTATTCATTAGGAATGAAATACAATGTAACGATGAAATAAATAAAGAAGTCCTACAATATTTGCTGCATTCTTTACCTACATGCAATGTTTTTTCTAAAATCACCAGACAATATAAAAATAACACATTTATTATGGAAATAAAATATGATAAAAATTTGAAAAAAAATTTAAATAAATAAATTTAAGAGAAATAACAACACCAACAGTCTTTAAAAACGGAAGAGCCCTAATAAATGCTGTCATTCACAGTGCATGGACACCCAATTAATAATCTTTAATTTTTAATACATCGTAGTATGCACTTTAATTATACAAACTTTTGCAGACAGTAAGATTTGTGAATCGGAAAATTTGTGGAATTGCTGCATTTCCTAAACAATACCTTCATAAACGAGCCATAAAGATTTTAAAAGATTTTGTGAACATTTCATGAGATTTAACTTTTTCAAATCACCAATTAAAATGTATAAACTTGAAACTGAAATAGACCAGTATAGCTTAGATTTTCCTACTTTTGTGAATTTTTTAATGAATGGACAAAATTGTTGTGAATTTTTTTTATAAAACCAATAACTTTCATGAATTGAAGGAACATTTTTTTGCATTCATAAACTTAATATGATACCTTTTTTAGTTACTTATTTTTAAAATTATTTTCTAATCATTAAACAAACCAACTGATCAGATAAATGTAAAAACAAAGCAATGAATTGGGGGAATTAATATCACAGATTAGGGGAAAAAATTCACTAAGCCAAAGAAGAAAAACTTATAATTAACTTATCATGTAAAATTTACTAAGCAGTTACTATAACTAAAAGCAGAATTTTCATAAGAACAACCTGCATGGGGATGCAAGCTTTTTTGGTGATCTCTAGTTGTGGATACATGCATAGAGGCATAAATTAAAATATTCTCTTTTTTAATTGCCATGGCCAATTTCTTCAGACTTTATAATTTTTAAATTCGAGGTGTGAGAAAAACAACACCACCCATACCATGTTGTTAATTTGTAATTTAAAAGTTTCAAAAATATTTTAGAAAAACAAAAAAGTGTTAACTCACCAACTCTTATTGCGACAAGATGTAACATCCAATCTTCCTCAAACTTTATTCACGTGACAGACTAAATATTAACATATATATAATGAAGTAAGTAAATTTCAGTTAAATAACTACCTTAGATCATCACTTTAACCATTCATGCTTCTGTTAAACAATACTCAAGTGAAAGCTGTCATTAAAAATCCCTGATCAATAGAATTATCTTAAGCCTTAATAAAACCCTGTGCACACCTATACAGCAAGATTCATTCAATGTTTCCAGAAAATTATTCTCGCATGACCATATCAACTAATGCAGAGATTTCAATCTTTTGCATGTTAGTTGAACAAAAATTCAAACTTACTGCAGGTCATTATTTGTGGGATGGAAAATCCTTAGATTACGGGACTCCTAGTGTTTCATATTTTTAGCAGATTAAGTCAACAGTTATCAAAAGGCACAAAGTAATTAAGGATACGGTAACCTCCTTCAGGGTCATTTTTTTTTAAAAATTATTTTTTTTAATTTTGATTCTTTGGCATATTTTCCTGATATTTTTTTCAAAAGAATCAAAAATATTTATTATTAAGAGGGATAAAATGAGAAAAAATAGTTTTTATCTTTTAGTGTTTTCAATAGTGTGCTCAAAGTTTAAAATTCCTCAAATATATTTAATCTGTATAATAATTAAAGAGAGTTATGCAGAACGAATAAAGAATTGCATCTCTACATATAACATAGGAAACATTCACACTTTAATAATCTATACAAATATATTATTATTTATCATCTATACCTTTATAATTTATTTCCTTATTTTTTTCGTTTTTATCCTGGTATGTTATGTTATCCTGTTGTCTGTTTAACAATAACTAGACCCATAGTTCTACGAAAACACTTTACCTTTAATTTGAAATAGAATATTCATGAGTTATTAATTATTCATAACGTTTAAGTGGGCGTAACCATGATTCTTGCAGGTAAAAGCAAAGGTCTTTGATTTGCTTTTTCTCGAAATAAAATTTTTAGTCGTAACGGTATATATTTTTGTCGAACACTCCCCTCCATCTTGTCGAAATTGTACGAAAACAAGTTTGTTGCGACAATTATATCTTTTGCTACAAAACTTTGCTTTTTCTAACGCAGAAAGTGAGGAAATATCGAGTTATTGATCTATCATGCTTAAAAATAGATAAATCAGTCATAAAACAGCTATTGTAACACAAAATATGCGATATTTTTGGAACCACGTGTTGTTTTGAGTAAAAAAAGCAAAGTTTTTTAGAGCTGAATAAGAGCTTCGCAATCATATTTTTTCAACGAACAAAAATTTTACTGAGGGGAGTGTTCGACAAAATGAACTGGAAGGGTGAATTTTTGTATAAAATTGTTTTTCTCATTTTTGGTTTTTTTTTATAGAAATACTTTATCATCATTCTAGAGATGATTTATTTGGCTTTCAGAATATATATATTTGCTAGGGTTAATATAGCGAGCAGAGGAGATATTTTAAATATGCTGAGTATGTGCCTCAGGGGGTTACCGTATCCTTAACATGCATATTTTTCCTGTTTAACCAGACAATAAAAAGCAAAGAATAATGCAAAGATTAAACAAATAATAAGAAATATATATTTATATATACACCCACAGTTAATAAATCATTCTGATTTTTTATACTTCTTCGTACCAACTTCCTTGTGATATTCCTTGCGAGATTTCCACCGTGCCCCTTGGTTCCAAACTCTTCCAAATGATGGCAACCAATCCCCTCCAGCATCTTTGTCAGTGCTGTGATCAAAATTTGCCCCAACTCTATTTGGATTAAGCTTACTTTTTTCCTTTCTTTTTAAATGCTTTTTAAAATCTTCTTCAGAAGGTCCGATGGCAATAGATTTTTCATCAGTTTCATTGTCTTTTCTCAACCATGGAGGCGTGGCACCATTATGAATATTTCCATGATTGGCATTCATGTTAACAGTTACTTTAGAAAGCCCTTCACCTTCTGCTGACACTGTGTGCAAAAATCTTCCAGAAGTGGAGTAATTCCTGTCTCTTAGTTTCTGTTTACTTTGATATCTTGATGGAATTATTTGATCTGAGTTCTGTTTATATTTCATAATACCCCCTTTCCACACACGCACGTTATCGTGATAACCAGTTGGGTTTTGCAAAACGCCAAATTTGTTTCTAACAGTCCTATAAATAACCCTTGGAACATTGTTAATAAATTGATCTGGCGTGTCATTCACAAATAAGCGCGAAGTCTGCTGTACTTTTATACTGCATGCAAGTTCTTTTGTTTTTTCTTCTTTTTTATCATTGTATTTATCCACTAATGGAACAAGTTTTTCTTTGTAGAGGTTGAAGTCTGTTTTTGAAATGACAAAACTAGTCTTAAATTTTTTATCAGGACCATTCAAATGCCAAAACATTTCAGTGGCCTCCAAATGTTCATTAGATGCAAGATGTTCAATAACCCCACCAAATAAAATAGTCTTAAATCTATCAGTGACATGTTTAACAAAGTTGCCAGAGCAACAATGACACCAAAACATACTCCCTGGTTCATATTCTCCTTCTTGGATCACTGGATTGTTAAGATAAGGGCGAGATAATTTAATTTTAGATCCAAACTTTTGAAGAATACATTTCATTTTTTGTTTATGCTTAGTTGTAAATATATGCTTTCTTTTTTGCGTATGGTTAAATCGACATATCTTGCAAAAAGAAAATGCATCAGCTAATTCTGTTGTCATTGCTAAAAATAAAAAGAAAGTACATAATAAGGTGAGAACATCATTATCAACAATATATATTAGTATAAGTGAAACTCTAAATGTTAGCATTGCAGAAGTAACATACATTAAGGACATGGTGTTAACATAGACACATTAAACTTTTCATGGACCAAATTTTAGTTTAAAATAGTGATGTAGATGATAATTTTTTTGCAAGAACGTCAACATTAGCAATCCAGTTAAGACATGAAATAATAAAATAATTTGTATACAATTATAGAGATACTATTTATTATGTTCACTATTGTTATCTAACAAATACCTTACCCTTGTAAACGTTTTATGGGGATTATGCTCAAAAACCGATTCACTACATTATATACTTTTATACACCATTTTGACACGTTTTGCATATATGTAATGTCATGTATATAAAGTATATGTGTCCACTACCTACTCATAAATTTGCCATTGAGCATGTGCTGTTGATAACACACCTTATTATTTTACTGTAAGTGCAGGCACATGTACAAGCTGGCCACACTTCTCCTGAAAAAACCCTGCAATGTATGTGCTGTACAAAAATAAAACAAAAGTTCTGAGAAGCAAACTTATTACAACTTTGATTTTTAGCTAATAAAATTTTTTGTTCCAACTCTTTTATGGAATATGTGACAAAATTGCTATAGAAGTGTTTGTTGTGCCTATAATTAGACTTTCTTAAACTCCTGCTTGTTTCGTGTTCTTACCTATGGGATTGAGATTTACATTGTCTTAAACTTATAAATATATGTCTTATATTGTTTAACTGATAAAATAATTCATATCAATTAAAACATAGTCAGTCCAAACTTTTGCATCCCATCATCTAAAAATATTTCCTAAGAAATGTTTTTTAAATTAAAAATTCTGTACTTGGCGATACCTTCCAAATGATGTTCCCCAACCATAACTTAATAAAATGTGGCACAAATTGGAGGTTTTGTTTTAATTCTCTGTTAGTTATATTATGCTTCATAACTAAATTTTCCGTTTTTTTACAGAGAAAAAGTAAGTCCTGATATAATCCAACGTTTTTTATACAATGGATGGAGTCTTCAGGTGGGAAACCTCATAAGAATAAACAGGTTATAAAAATTCATAATCATTTAATCAATATTTTGTTTAATATTGTTAAAAAGGTACTCCAACAGCTACTAAATTTATTTACTACAAGGATCCGCCTCCCTCCCCATCCCAACAACAAATAGGGTTAAAATTATAAGTCTGTTTGCAATAATAGAAAAAATAGGTAATCAACAATTTTAACTAAACAGTAAAACAAAAGTTTTCAGTGTTGTTCTTGCAAATTTTCCTACAAAAAACAGAAAACAATACTTAAAAACAAATTCTTAGATAAAATTTCCATTTTCACTGATAATCTTTATGCGAGCGCCATACTTTTATCGTTTACGAATTTTTTTCCATCTGTAGGTAGTACCACCATCATTCTTTCTTCTTTTTCGAACCGTTCCCTTTCCCATTAACTGTCGTTGCAGAAACAATTCATGTCTTGCCTGACTAAGTTGTTTTTCTCTTTCAATACGATTCTGCAATTCCTTGTAGGCATTTTTCTTCAGGTTAGATTGTTGATTTTCGTTTTTACAAAAATTTGCTTTATGCAGCATATCAACAGTGGGAATATTATGCGTTCTTGTAAGCAATTCCGGCACAGTGTTAAGTTGCTTAGCAACATCAAAATTCTTTACTTCTTGCTTACTGTCCACGAAAAAAATGTGTGTTCTTTTCTGTGAATCTGCCTCTTCTGTTAAATGGAGATTTGCTTGAAGTTTTTCAATTTTCTTTGTTTCAGTGTTTTTTTTTAAATTGATATAATTTATGTCTTGTGTTTTTAAAAGCTTGATCTGGTCCTGTGTATATTGGACATTAGCCCGTTCTTTGATATGCACTCCTTCTTTGGTCTTTTTATTGATCATCTGAAAGTAAAACTCATCCGGATTTTTTTCAGAAGCCTTTTTCTTTAATGTTTTTAATGTTTTCTCCTTTCTGTGAAAATCCTTTGCCCTTAATACGTAATCCTTTCTCTTTTCCAAAAGACCAAGATGCTTGCGGCCAGTCACTTGTGATCTCTCTCGGTGAGTCTTTTGATGACCCTTCACAGCAGCTTTTAAAGAAGACATTTTGCTAGTCCTATAAACATACAGGAAGTGTTAATTGTGTAGTTAAAGGTATATCATGGCACATCCATGTGTCCGTTCTCTACTGAGATTGGTTCACCCTGATCAGAGCTTTTGATTATTATTTTTGAAATTATTTACCTAGGATAGCCTGTGAAGGGGGTCCTAGTGCATTTAAAGCTCCCGTTTGAGCTACGAAAGTGGTGCAAGAACAGCAATCGCTCAACTAGACAACCGCGTGAGATATCAATCCTACTCTCATACTGAATGCTAAGCAGAAAGGATAGACTCACACTTTTATAGTCTCTGGCATGACTCAGCCGAGATTTGAACCCAAGACCTCTCGCACTGGAAGCGAACACTCTACCACAAGGTTACTAGTCCGTTTAACAGGATAGTACACCAGTGTAATCAAATTGAAGTAAAGCTATTTTGTATGTGTTAATTGTCTTATAAAAAAAATTGAATTTCTTATTTCACAAACAAGGTTCGAATTAGCAGGTTGCAATTCCCAATTTGCAAATCAAAATGCTGTCATTGCATATCAATGTTTGTATCACTTATTTCTTTGATGGTTGCCGTAACATCATCATCATCATCATTCTCGGCTTAACGTCCGTTTTCCATGCTAGCATGGGTTGGACGGGGTATATTAATGACCCTCTTCCAATCTGATCTAGACTGTGTTAGATCTAAACTCAACTTCCTCTGTATCAAGTCTGTCCTTATAACCTCCTGCCAAGTCTTTCTCGGTCTGCCTCTGGGCTTTGCCCCAGGAACTATCAAGTCTCTACACTTTCTTACCCAATTATCCTCCTCCATTCTTTCCAAGTGCCCCAGCCAATTCAATCTTCTTATCTGGATAACATCTTTAATTCTACGGAGACTTAGCCTGCTTCTTAGCTCATCTGAACTCTTTCTGTCTCTCAGACTGGCGTTACACATCCACCTAACCATTCTCATATCATTCCTTTCTAAACGGTCAAGATCTTCCTGCTTCACTGCCCATGTCTCACTACCGTACAACATAACACTTCTTACACAGGCCTCATACAACCTACCTTTTACCTCAATTGACAAAACTCTGCTAGTCAACAAAGGAAGTAACTCTCTGAACTTTTTCCAAGCAGAACCTATCCTGCAAGTAACACTTCTTCCAACACCCCCTTCACTGCCCAACATATCACCTAAGTAACAGAAGTTCTCAACTATCTCTAACGAGCCACTGTTGTACATCATTAAAGCTGGAAGTACTTCATTCTCTATAATCTCACCTTTGCAACGCTTGCATACAAACTGAATGTCAGCTCTTAACCTTCCACCAATACTACTGCACTTCTTATGTACCCAATGCTTGCAAGTCTGACAAAAAATTGAGTTACTACCAACCCCTTTCCTGCAAACTCCACAAGGCCACTTTCCAACTACAAGGTCACACTTGGCTGCAATGCTACTAATCATGACTTTAGACTTTGCTGTGTTTACCTTTAGCCCTTTCTCTTCTAGTCCTTTCTTCCACTTCTCAAACTTTTCAACTAATTCTTCCATCGACTCTGCTATGAGAACCAAATCATCTGCATACAATAACTCCCATGGACAACCTGTTCTGAACTCCATCGACAGCGCTTCTAAGACTAGAACAAACAACAAAGGACTAAGTACAGAACCCTGATGTACACCAACATTTACACTAAATTCATCACTAAGTGAATCGTTAATCCTGACACGACTTCTAGCATTGCTGTATATAGACTGTACCATCGTAACTAGCCACTCATCCACACCTAATTTTCTCATAGCCCACCAAATAACTTTACGTGGCACTCTATCAAAAGCTTTCTCTAAATCTACAAAGGCAAAATAGAGATTCTTTCTCTTTCCTAAATACTTTTCCTGAAGCTGTCTGAGTAAAAATATTGCATCTGTAGTGCCACGCCCTGGAACAAAACCAAATTGCATCTTATCTATATCAATTCTTTCTCTAAGTAACTTATCAATCACTCTTTCAATAATTTTCATTACTTGATCAACCAACTTCAAACCTCTATAGTTACCCCTTTCTAATGCATCACCCTTGCCCTTGAAACAATTCACTATTACACTCGACTGCCACTCACTCGGAATAGCACCATCCTTTATAATCTGGTTAGCAAGACTTGTAATAAGACTCCAATATATCCAGATGCTTTTACCATCTCTGCAACAATACCTGATACTCCTGCAGCCTTGCCAATCTTCAATTTCCTAATAGCCTCCACTACCCATTCTGTCTTGATCTGCATAGCTGGCCCTTCTACAACATCATCATCAGACAAATTATCCTCATCCCAATCAAACTCAGTGTTAAGCAACCTCTGATAATAATTCTTCCAAGCTACCCTTTTCTCCTCCTCTGTGCTAGCCAAAACACCTTCATCATTACGTATACACTTCTCACCTACAACATCTTGATTAGTCTTCTTCATTTGGTTTGCTATCTTGAATACCTCATTGCGCTGGTCTTCCCTTCTTAACACATCTGCAAATCTGTTTCTCTCTGCTTCTGATTTTGCCTTATACACTGCTGTACGAGCACGACGCTTAGCTTCTAAGTAAATATTTTTACTACCACCTGACTTCCACTCTTTCCAAAGTTTCCTCTTTTCCTTTATACACTGGTCAACCTCATTATTCCACCACCAGGTCTGTCTATGTCTAGCTGGTCCTTTCGTCCACCCACAGGTATCATCAGAAGCTTCTAGAAGACAATTCTTCAAAGTAGTCCAAGTACTTTCAACATTGTCACTATCACATTGACCATTGTGGGCTAACTGCTGAACTTTTGCACTAAATTGTCTTGCTACAATCTCTTCCTTCAGCTTCCAGACTTTTCGACGGGGCCTGTACTTTCCCTTGGCTTCTTTAACACTCTTCAAGCTAATATCACAAACCAGCAACCTATGCTGGGAAACACACTCTTCCCCCGATATAACTTTCACGTCCTTCACCACTTTCTTGTCTGACTTTCTAACCAGGAAGTAATCTATCTGTGTCTTACAACCACCTGACTCATATGTTATCAGCCTACTCTGTCTCTTACTGAATGATGTGTTGCAAACCACCATGTCCGTTGCCATTCCAAACTCAAGCAATCTCTCCCCTTCCTTATTTCTGCTCCCAAATCCATAGCCTCCATGCACACCTCTATAATATCCTCGAAGAAAGGTTAGTTAACTAGGCTAGACTAAATACTGCAATTTCAAAGCAAAGGATTTAAGCAAAGGATCTACTAAGAAGCAGGAATATTAGAGAGGCAAGATACTTTTACAAATCATTGAAATCGGATTAGTATTATTTTGTTGCATAAAAGGCATTAAAACACAAATTTAGGACAAACCTACAAGGAGAACTTTTACATCTTTTGTAACTAGAGAAGGGGAATGGTAGAGATGCATGAATAATAGAGTAAATACTGTATATATCCAATATTTACGCTGAAAACAACACCAGTTTTATCATGCATTGTTGCTGCTGTGTGCGAAACAGAGCCTTGTTATATTTTATTTATTTTTTTATTTATATTTTCTTTCGTTGATCCTTTGACACTATATTAATTATATACATAGGACAATGGCACTAAGTTTACATGAGGTAATTTAAATTCACATACAAGAAATTAACTGGTGTTTTCAAAATGCAAAAATAGCTCAAATTTAACAAGGTTAACAATTACAACAAATGTTCTGATGCTACGGAACGCTTGTGTGAAGGTGATAACTACTGTATTTATTTAGGGTTGTACTGTACACCCAATATGATCCTTGTCTGTTACCTTTTGAATTAAATCTCTAAACTTAAACAGGAATGTCTCTGCACATGCCACAATTGCTCTAGGTGCGGTTAACATCACACATCTAGAACATGGAACAAAGTGTGGCACAAGGCAGGTGAAAAATTAGCAGATAATTCCAATGATAAAAAACTTTGCAAAACGTGTATAGCTTCCAGATAGAAAATGTTGGTAGTGAAAGTCTCTGAAAATAATCTTCTGAATGCTTCAAATCATAACATTCAATTAAGCGTTGTTTTCATAATACTATATAATTAGATCATATATAACAAACACCTTAATTGCTTCTATGCAAAGCCTTTGGAGCAAAATCATAATGACCGTTTTAAAAATGGTGAGTATATAATGCAAATCAGGAAATTTAAAAAACAACAAGAATTTGATATATATACACATTTATTTTTATTTTGAGAAAGGGTTCATTTACAACCAGTTTTTCTTGTTTTCTTCCAACCGTGTACAATATTAGCTGCCTTCCAGCCTGCATTAATCACATTAGGTGAGCATATCAGGATGCCTTATTTTTTTCGCACCGGCAGTGCCAAATTGCTTATATATCTCAAATTTGCTGTCACATAATTTTGGCAAAAACATATGGCAGATATACTGTGAATGTGAATAGTATTATGTTGGAAGTTTGTTGGTATAGAGGTCTCAAATAGGCTTTATGTGACATAATTTGCTCAATAAATAATATAGTTAACACAGGGTGGCCACAAAAAAATTTTCCAAAAAAAGAGGAATTTAGTGGCACTGAATTTAGTTTATTTGCAAAAATGAAACAATTTTGAAGAAAAATAGAAGATTTTAGAGGATCAACTTTTTTTATTTCTTAGGTTTTCTTATAAGTCTATCAATTTCTGATGTCAAGAAAAAATATGTTTAGGAAAATATTACTTTCAGGATAAATTATTAAAAAAACAATTGAAATAAAGCTTTTGATGAGGGACGTTTGTTAACATGAAAAATAGAACTATATAACAGTTTATTCACTATAACAAATGTAAAATCTCTGTAATAAAATAGTGAAACTTTCAAACTATTATCAGTATACCTTAAAAAAATAGAGGAGTTAAAGAGGAGATTTGGTCACATTTTCAACTTTTTAGAGGACAATATAGTTTTTTTCAAAAAAAAAGGACTTAAGATGATTTTCAAGGAGGAGTGACCACCCTGTAATAGAGTCATACAACTCTGTTTACCAAATAGAGGGTTGTCTTTTTTGTGGCAAGTCAATGTAACTGAGTGTAGTTTTGTATTTCAAGAATAGTTTAGGCAAATTCGGGAGTTACTTGATGAGAAATAGTCCAAACTCGAACCCTTGTTATTGCAATTGCTATAAAAATAAAATTTTCAAACTGTAATTACGATTTTTAAATTTAGCAGTAACTTTTTTAACGCCCTGAATATTTATGTTACACCAAGATTTGTTTCGCTGCAAAGGTTTTGTTTTCATGTAACTAAATGCACAGGAAAAAAAAAATCCTGACATGCGTAAAACGAAAACTTTTATTTGACCATTCGTTTTTTTGAGTTTCTTCTTTCAAAATATATAAAGTTGGGCTAAAGTGTTTATCTATTGTTGAGTAAAAAAAGCCATCTAATTCCGGTTTGTGTTAACGTTTACCCAATTTAGCGCACCCTCTCCAAAATGCGCCATATTCATAGGCAAAATATTTCAATTCTGGTCTTTAGCTAATAGAAATATCACATTTGTTATGTGTTGTTTCTGTAGCATGACTTTTCTTGTAAAGTACCCATAGTAGTGACCTAATTAGGTGATTATCTAAACAAACAGCTCCAGCGATCTGGCAACTCTGCTCGCCACATAACTTCATGGTCTTGACTATAAGCCATCGCTAGAAACAACTTTGGAAAAATGCTGGTGAACAAGGTAGGCGTTTGTGCAGGGTCGAGCAAAAAAGAAATCGACTAAAACGTCCTATTTCCGTGATTTGCGTCTTAAAGGGGAATTAAGCCTCAAACTTAAATAGCATTATTTCGGTTAACATTATATTCGTTTCCCAAATTCTGGTCAAAAATTTGAAAAATAAATATTATTTGGATTGATTTTAATATAAAACTTACCCCATCTATAAGCGAACGGTAAGCGCCATTTAAATTTTCTGAGGCCACGGCTGATTCTGGAGACTGTTATACCGTGACGTATCTTACGCTGAAGAAGCATAGCTTGCGCTGAGGCAAGCAGCGAGATATGGAAAATTTAAACTCCTGCTCTGACTCTCTCCTATTTCTAGAATTTTCAAGTGACTCTAGTGAAACGTCAGTAACAGGATGTTACATGAATAAGCCTGAATACTCTAAAGCAGAACTTGAAAAAGTGACTTATGAATCTAGTGATAGCGAAGAAGAAGACGAATTAAATTTAAGCAGACTTGAAAATTTGCATTGGTGTATGTTGCGAACTCTCCTTATATACTAATAAGTAAGTCTTTCTTCAAAAAATATGTTTCTCGTAAATATTTCAAAGACCATATTTCTCATAGCCACACAAAAATAAAATATTCTTTCTATCTTCTTATTTTCTCACTTTTCGGTTTATAATCTTACAGCAGGTCCACGCGCTATGAAAATACACACCATCGCAGATTATTTAATTAAATTAAAAATAATGCCATTCCTTAAATATCAATTAAAAAAGGAGGAGAGGCCATGTGCCTCAAATGACAATTTGTTTCAAAGAAGTTTTGATGAATGAATATTTTATTTTGAATATTTTATCTTTTATCCTGGTTTACACTATAACATAAACTTTGATTTCGCTGTATGGAATTTCCTGATCCAAATGGAAAATATACTGGTTTCAAAGAATTTGTTGACATATAACGGGACTAGCATTTTTTAACAAACAATAACAACAACGAAAAAGCGAAATAAAGTACAACGGCAAGAGTTATTTTTTGAATCGTTACGTTTGTTCACATTGTGTAAACAACTTTAAAAAAGACGAAGAGATCAAAAAATTGAAATGAGCGTAAAATACGTCATAGATCTCCATCGCAGATATTGTTTTGATTTTAACATGGCGATTACTGTTGTCAACTTTTATGCTAGAAAAGTGATGTAAATTCAAAAGATTTCAATTTTTTTTATATACCATCAAAATATGTAGGGTTTGTAAAAGATATTTCCGAAGAAAAAATATTTGGGCTTAATTCCCCTTTAAAAATTTAGTGATGTGTTTTTTCCAATGCGAGATCTACTGGAATTATTTCTAAGTCTATGTTATGAGTAAAATGGTTGCAATACTTGGCAACTTGTCTCAGACAGAGCTAGTAGCTGCTTGAAACATCGCCAGTTTGCTCAAAAACAGACTTGACATTAGGAAAACTTGTGAAGCTAATTATCAAAGTGAGTCTGTGGAGGAGAGCACACACACGATATTCACCAGCCTGTATAGTTTCATAATAATATAGGTTTGTTTGGTATTTAATGAATGAATACAAAGATAACAATAGATTAAAATGCCATACCCCCACTGCGCAAAAATTTGCTTATCTGTGATCTACTCCAGCAATGTTTAGGCCATCTGTTCTGTAAAGTGCACAAGTTTGGGTGCTGGTGAAAATGGTAATATGGTACATTATAGACGTAAGGCTCAGGATATCATGTCATAATCATCCATTATTGCCAGTGAAAAGATAAAGTAAACGAGAAAGGTTAAATCACGAGAATTAAGACATTCACATAATTTGGTCGGTATACGCTATATGGTAAAAAGAGGGTGCCGATAAGCCGCAAACGCCCGCATATATAAGGGCGAGTTCGGGCGACTTCTCGAATTAAATTGGCGGTTGTCGTCTGAAACCTCCCGCACTTTCATGAACTTGCCCGGAACATTCCCGAAATGCAATTCCTTGTAACATACCATGCGGACGATAGTTGGAAGAAGGCGCTTGAAGATAAAGGAGTTAATAAAGTTTACATATAAGTTATTTATCAAGTAAATCTTATTATAAACTATCAAAAACAGTTCTTTTAAGAACTTCGCTACCACATAGTAAGTTTATTTTAATTTTTATAGTTTTTTGAATCATTAGTATCTGTTTTTCTTTTCTTTTTCGGGCATGCAGGTTTTTTTGGGCGTATACTTGAATTTTTTCAAAACGCCGAACTCGCCGGAAAACGCCCGCACTTTTTACGGCGTATGCGGCTTATCGGCACTGTTCTGCCCAAATAATAAACGCTGCCCTGATTAAGTACGGCAGCTTGCCCCGGTTAAGAACAGGGCAGAAAATACATAATCAGGGCAACATAATCAGGACAGGCCGGCTTATTACTCAAAAAATATTATTTGGCACTTATAAAAGGAACATAATCAGGGCAGGCCAGTTTATATACGACAGTCTAATATTATTTCTCACTTATTTTAGAACGAACAATCGGGGCAGGCCGACTTATGTATGACAGTCAAATATTATTCGAGACTTATAGAACAAATATAATCGGGGCCGACCGCTTTTATATCATTCGTCATCACTTCTGACAAGCAAATAGCCCTGGTGGCAAAGTTGTTGTTGTTCTCAAATGAAACGAAATTTCGTGGCAAATACTAAATTTTGGGATTCGCAAGTTTAATAACTTTTCACCAAACTTAATTCCCGCAAAAAGAATAATTTAGGTTCCGTGAAATTTAGTTACTTCAAAGTATTATTATGTTGAAATGTATTTACTACAAGAGTAGTTTATACTAAGAATTACATCGAGACTTTTCTTTCGCCATGTCTAGTTTTTAGGGGTGTTCTATCTTCCAGAGAATGTTTAATTCACAAAAGTTTGAAGAAAATGCCAATCACAGCCACAAGGGTGCCGATAAGCCGCATACGCCGTAAAAGGTGCGGGCGTTTTCTGGCGAGTTCAGCGTTTTGAAAAAAATTCAGGTATTTGCCCGAAAAAACCCGCATAGTCCCGAACAATGCCCCCCAAAAAAAAGATTCACCACAAATGACTCTCGAAAAATTATTTAAAAAAGTATAAAAATTAAAATGAACTAACTATGTGGTAGCGAAGTTCTTAAAAGAACTGTTTTTTATGATTTTTGACAAGATTTACTTGATAAATAACTTATATATAAACTTTATTAACTCCTTTCTCTTCAAACGCATTCTTTCAACTGTCGTCCGCCATGTTTATGTTACAAGGTGTTGCATTTCTGGAATGTTCCGGGCGAGTTCGGGAAAGTGCGGGCGGTTTCGGCGGACAACCGTCAATTTAATTCAAAAAGTCGCCCGAACTCGCCCGTATATATGCAGGCGTTTGCGGCTTATCAGCACCCTCTTTCACAGCCTGCCTGGCCAGCCATTATATCAGCGTTCATAATCCGGTCACCACGACATAACCAGTGCGAAAAAAACATAATCGCGTCATGCGTACATAATCCGGCCGTCCCGGGTGTAAACAGGCCGTTCTCGCAATCTGGGCAGAACAGCACCATCATTATGGTAAACTGCTTTGCCTGTTATGGCCATTTGCTATTATATTGTTCTTGTGCTTTTTTATGGTTTTGTGCTTTTTTATGGTTTTCTGCTTGTTAACTGGTGGTTTCTAGTCCTTTTCTGTTTTATCATGTATGCCCACCCACGTCAGACACGTCAATGTGTGGCGCAGAGCACATGGCTAGTTGAGAGGTTCTGGAAATACAGACACAAAGCATAGCTGCTACCTCTACCTCATGCTGGTATCTTTTAAATAAAAGAATATCTATACCCTGTACAGCCTATGAAGCAGTATTCAAGTTGATTCCGGGCATGTACACTGCTAGGGGTTTTCAAACAGCCAAAAACGTGAAATTGACGTTTTTTATGGCAGCAACTTGAGTATGGAGGACGCTGCCCTAACCACATTCGTTCTATTTTTAGCTATAGTCAACTACCGTAACCACTGACCTACCGATTCCACCTAAAAATAAACTACGTTCCTACAAACCAATATTACGATGATCAAAACATGTGCGACCATCTGCACTACCCAGACAGAAATGAGACAGTCGCTTTGCCAAGAAAAGAAAGCGAAGGACGGGACGGGTCGCTTTCCATGTATTTGTCATAAGAATATGTTCATAGTATATAGTTATATATACTATGCACATCCGATAAAAAAAACATCCAAAAAGCGGAACACGTGGGTCAAACCCCCACACCACGAAAAAAAGTACAATTCGTCCCTACCAGTTGACCATCTAATTGAGGAAATTCATCCAAGTTATCTAAACCGTTCAAACGGAAAACATGACTAACTTGGAAAGTGTAAACCGCAGTGATAAAGGGCAAACAACCTCGTTGAACGCGTTTCACACTGGTTGATGCCTTTTAGCTGAATATTTTGAATAAATTTCGATACAACCTCGTTCACAGGGCATCTCATATCTTTTCTGATATGGCGGGATGGCGATACGTTGATTTTTTTGAATTTAACGGATTTCCGAGATTTAGACAGTTTTATATAGATTCTGGATGAGATATTACATGGCTATCCTCACAAATATTGAGGGATATATCCTGTCTAATAATTTCAGGAGGGGCTATGGCTTAAATAGGGAGTCTCAACCTCTATCCCAGGGCCTGTGGCGTTTTTTGATATAAGGATGAAACGTACGCGTTTTTTAATTTAATGCTCATTTCGAGCTAGGCAGACACAATTAGGGTCCGCACTCTATAGGACCAATTCTCCAACATCCAATGGCCCACACAGTGTGCCAACTCCCTAATTCCCTTCACACTGTTTGGGTTAACCCGTGGCTATGGCAACATTCACTCGCTCATATTGAATCGCCGCTAGGAGGAATCGAATCAATCGGGGAGCCCCTATCTAACTGTAGAGCCACTAAATAAACGTGGAGGTAACGCTAAAGTGTTGGAGTGACTAATTGTGTGTGAATCGACTGTTTGCAAAAAACACCGTCATTGTAGAATATCGTACGCGTAGATGAGACCTTGTAAAGAGGTTGGTTTGGACTGCTGTTCTATATGTTTTTAGATGAATTTGACGATTTTACTTTTGTTTACGACAAGGTGTAGCTACGTGTTTTTGCAGTTTAGACAGTTCTGATAAATTTTAAATGAATTTCTGTAATGGACATTTAATCATTCATAAGAAAGGTTAGCCTAACTCGACACTTCACTAGAGACGCTCTTACTAATTAAACAAAGCTAGGCTTAGGCAGTATTTTTTATTTAAATTCTAGCAAAATCAAAATAATTTCCTCTAAATCTTGGTAAATCGCATTACTTTTTTCGCGCTGATTTCTGACCTAGAGTTAATCATATTGAGTATTTAGCGCGGGACGTCTAATCAGGGACTGTAACTTGTAAGGAAGTAACTTTTGTTACGTGCAAGAGTGTATTTATCTTCTAACCTTTTTTAACACTTCTCCAGTCCATCCATCTGACAATTCAAAATTTAAGATCAAAACTTTCAGCAAACTGAAGAGCCTTCTCTTTTATCATATTGCCATCAAAGGAACATTTTGGCTCCTTTGTAAAGAGATCCATTTAAGAACAGCTTTTTCGAAAATTGCTGGCTACATTACATACCAGTATTCATTTTTTGAATATTTATTTTCTACTTAGACACTAAAAAGTTCGAGTTATCCAAAGAAATTAACTTAAGGTGGACCAAAAAATGGTTCAAGAAAACGAATGTTCACTCGAACCCCGGAAATATCCGGGGTTCGAGTTAACGAGTAGTTTTTATAAGGAAGTATTAAGAGACCGTAGAAAATAGTTTGGGCTAATAAAAGTTCGAGTTAACCGGTGTTCGAGTTACCGGGAGTCTACTGTATTTTCAGAGACAAAAGTTTGACAATGTTTGTAAAATCGGACGTGTATGTGTATGTATGAGACATATATACTTATGATAGATACGTGAAAGAGCCCCATAACACGAAGCTTCAGGATACCATTATTAAAGTTAAAAGTTAGCACGGTGCCGATCAGGTATAACAACCTAAATACCAGTGCTTTTGATTTACAGCATCGGCAAACACTTAAGGGGATTTTCACGAAGCGAATTGAACGGCGAATTCGACGGCGAATTGTACTGAGCATGCGCAGTTTTGTTTGTTTTGATTTTGCATCGAAATATTCGCTTCGCTGAAAAGTAGAAACAGTTCCTACTTTTTCGCGGCTAAAGGTTTCGCTGCTAGTTTTTGACCAATCAGGACGCGGTTAACTAATGTAAACAATGAATTTGGCGCCTAATTTATTTTGTCGTGAAAATTAAAAAGCGAATTCGCCATCGCATTCGCCGTCGAATTCGCCGTTCAATTCCCTTCGTGAAAATCCTCCTTTACAGGTACCCACCCGCGGGACGAGCGCGATAATTCTTCCACGACACATAACACTGTCCGAGGGCAGCCTGAATCAAAACAAACGAAAAACAGAAATCTGGCTGGTGGAGCCAAATGTCTATAACCTGAACAATAGCTACTTAATTAGGAAAAGATGAATTTTCGAAGAACTTTAGCTTTACTACTTTTATCTGCTTTGGTGAGATTATGTTACTTTATTTCATTTAGCTACATTTGGCTGTACTGCGCTACCCTTTTGCCAACACGTGCTTTCTTTTGTCAGAAAAGTGGGACATTGTGGCGATTGACATTGCCTGAGAAAATTCGTATTAAATTATCACTCTGGTCAAACAGTCAGAACAACTGCAAGTTAGGCTATGATTGTCTAAATAGGCCAATATATTTTATTTAGGCCATTTTGTTACAGCTCGTTTGTTTTACTGCCATGGTTGCAACGATGGAAAATAGTCTAATTATTTTTACTACACAAAATTTTGAACATTGTTGCACATATTCTCCCGGTCGGCAAATGCCACATGACACTTTTAAACCAATTACAAGTCCGTATTTTTCAGGGTAGCCATTATGATTTGAGGGAAAACAAGCCACTCACAAGTCACCTCTTCATAAATAGGGACTGAATTTTTCGTAGAATCTTTGTTTTCTTACTTTAAACTTGTCATATTGTGCAGTCTTCTGTGAGAGTTTGACTGTGAAATGTAGGTGTTTTCCCTCAACTAAAAGTTGTACCATGTGATATTGCAACCGGGAGAATAGCCTAAAATATTCTATTCCTAGAATAATTAGCCCATACAAAGACTTTTGACGTAGCCATAATATAATTTTAGTCCTGCAAAGTACAAGAAACTGTTTGCACAAAGCAGACTTAGACAACTAAACTTAAAAAAAAGATGGTGCCACTAGACGTAGTTGTTGAAATAATTTTGAAAACAAAAATAACAAATCACATTACTATATTCTCCTAATAAGTCTATGAAAAATCTCCTAACTAAGCTGTCCTAATTTAGCATGATAGTCCAAATTGCAGTTGTCCCTGACTTTCAAAGTGTACAAACATTCTAAATGTCCCACTTTGGATCAGGATCCTCCTGATATTAGATGACATATGGTGCAATGCCACGTTTTAATTTTACATTGAGAACAATGAACGTGCACGCATTTCATTAGGTAAAAAATAAAACTGGCCACAGTGTTATCAGAAATCCTTTTAAAATTTTTTTCATAAAATTGGTTACGAATTTTTTATTGTTATATTTTTTGATATTTTAAAGATGAACAATTTTTAGGACAGAATAGTGCCAGTAGTTTTAGTAGATTCAGGGCCTTGTGAATTCAGATTTCATGAGGAAAATAAGGTTTTGTACGTGCTATATTATTATTATTATTACTATTATTTACCCAGGATAGCCTCTTCCGTTTATATAGGAACTGTTATCAATGAGGGTCCTGCGAAGGGGGGGGGGGGTCCTAGTGCATTTAAAGCTCCCATTTGAGCTACGGAAGGCATGCTTGACAACAACCGCTCAACTAGACAACCGCCTAATATATCAATCCTATTCTCATGCTGAACGTTAAGCAGAAAGGATCGATTCACACTTTTATAGTCTCTGGCATGACTCAGTCGGGGTTTGAACCCAAGACCTTCCGCACAGGAGGCGAACGCTCTACCACAAGGCCACCAGTATGTGTTTACATTTACATATGTGCTTGACAACTGTCATACAGGTCATTCATGATTACAATGAATGACTTTAAACTTAACGCTGACTTATTACAAAAAGAGAAGAAATGTTCTCTAGGCTCCAACTCAGTTTCAGCGTCGTATGTAACATTAATAGTATGTAAAAAATTGTTGCGATGGAAATATTTCGGTAGTTTTATTGGAAGTTTTATATATGTGAATTTTAAAATTGCAGGAGGTGCATGTTATTTTATGTACATTATTATAGATCGTGCACACCAGAAATTGACTATCAATTGATCAAAGTTTTCAGGTTTTATTTTGTCAAAACTAAAACTAAAAATTCGAACTTGATTTTTTAGGAGTTGTTACATCTGGATTTCATCAACTCTGAAGCATTACAATTAACACAAGAAACTTATCAAGACACACTTAGTAAGAATAAAGAATATAATTAATATTTTATGAATATATTTTCAGTTTTTGCTTAAAATTTTTGTTACTTTTTGAAGTTTCATACACAATTGTTATTGTGTATAAATTTATGTTGTAAGGCTGAATAAAGTATACCATGCATTGATCTCTTTATTTTTTATTCAATGAGAAACATTTTTATTGACACAGCTGAATGATTATTTAATGTATTTATATAAATTCTGTATGTGTATAACAAACAGTGGGTTTTTTCTTACAACTTTGATTTCATTTGCAAAGTGGTCATATTCTATTTTAGTGCTCAAATTCATGATTTTTTCTTTAAATTATTCAAAAAAAGTTCCAACTAGCGAAAAAGGTCATGCGAATTTTGATTATTTAGACCTGAAAAGGCTCAAAATCCTATGATAAAAATCTAAAGTTTTTTAAGAAAATGAATCGGAAAAGCCAACAAATTGACTTCCAATTTTGGCTCACAACCATTTTACAATTATTAAATTTATGATTTAATGAAATTTACCTGTTCATTAAATTTTTTTCAAAATTAACAATAAAGTCCTATCATTATTTTAACCATAGTCAGATATGTGCATCAGTTTATTTCTGTGCTGTGTTAAACTTTAATTTTCTAGTTTGTTATTATTATATATATATATATATATTTTATTTTATTTTAGATAAAAATAAACTTGTATTTATTAATTTCTATGCCGATTGGTAAGTTTCTCTTTGTTTTAGTGGGTGTTTAAACTTCCACTTTTAATAATAAACAAGGGATGAAATTCATGTGAAAACAAGAAGCCCTGCGGCTTAAAGATTTCCACCATTAGCAATAATCTGATAATTTAATAAAATCATGACATATACTTGTCACTATTTTATAGCTATAATACATCTTTCACTAAAAATATTCAGCCTCAACAATTCCTCTTTAAATTAAAATTCATGAATAATTAATTAGTTCTGCTGAATATAGCTTTAGTCTACGTGCTTGCGAAATTGTAAAGAAGGAAATGACGTAATTATTAAAGGGAAACGTTAATAACATCAAAGATGGCGCATTATAAGACGATCTTCATTATGCTACACTGCACAAGCTTTAACTTTCGATAGCATATAAACTTTAAAATAAAGTATTGTTCATTGGATAATAAAACAATTTGTTGCACTGTTAGGGTTCTTATTGGCTTAAAACGCATTTTAGCCTCGTTCTCAGAAAAAAATCTGTCAAAACGAGGATTTAAGCTTTAGCCTGGATAAGTTTTAGGCGTCCAGGCTCTGGACTGTCTCCATCTATCTATCTATCTATCTCCCCAGGCGATTTTAAAGATTCCGCCTTCGCCGGCGGAAATCAATAATAAATTCATGTTAATTATTTTTGCAAACAAATTTTGAGAACTGCCAGTAAATTTTTTTCTACTTAAAAGTTAAATTTAGAGATGATTAACAAACTTATTCCATTTTTGTTTTAGTCAGTAGTAAGAACTAGACATTGCCAAAATTTCTAACGCAAAATTTCTAAAAAAAAATTCAACATTAACTCCTAGCTTTTTATGATTCCGTAAGTCGCAATCCCTTTTTTAACATATGTTTCACAATTACAACATTAAAATGTAATGTGATACTTTGATATTTTTGAGAGTGCAAAATCCAGAATGACATCAATAATGAAGCAAACCAAAGCTGACTATCTATTATAGTCATTCTTTTGACCATTGTTTATGATTATTTTATATCAGATTATGTGATTATCCAATACATCCAAGCTGCATGTGTATAATATCATTACCTTGATGTACCTATAGCAGACAATAGAAATATATAATCTATGTATATCTGGGTGTAACATACATGGATTAAAATAATCTTTGTCTAATAATCTTACATATACATTTCCATTTTTTCTCATAAGAAATTAATATGCAGACCATCCAAGTGGCATTTCAACGTTCCACTTTTTCCAGCTGTAAAAACTTTTAAGGAAATCAGTATCTGTTTTCTTTTAATGAAATATATTTTTCAAAGTAATTTATTCACGTACAGCTTTGATTTATGGCTTTTGTCATTCTTTAAGGATTCCTTAAACCTCTCAAATTTTGACTTTTTTTAGCACTAAAACGGTGTCAAATGTTGTAGTGCTAAAAAATGGATTTTAATTTCTTACCTATGGAACTGTGGAAATCTAGGAGCTAAAGTTTTTTCTGCTTCTATGCTAAAATCTTTAAACATAAAAATGTTGGATGGCATAAGTCAATGTGACTGTATATAAAATACTCGGTACCTTTACTATGTTGAACATTGACTTTTTTGTGAGGAAATTGAAATTTTCACAAACAAATCACAAAATATTCCCTTTTCACATTAATTTCATCCCACATTACATAGATTTTTTGAACTTTCTGTTGATTCTATTCAGAATATTTAAGAAATAAAGTTACATGCTTTTTTATAAGCAACACAAAATTTTGGCCGAGACTTAATGTTGCCTAAGTTTATGTATCTTAAAGGCTCGACTGTTGCGTACTTGTTGGTTTTTTACTTTCTACTTGGGAAGACCAATTTCACATGTTTTCTTGCTCAGTTACGTTGGTGTGCTAATGTTTTGAAGTACGTTTGTCGTTTTAGAAAACTTACAACTTTTAGAACAAGGAAAGTCTTGGAAACTATATGAATCCCTATGTTTTTGTTTTTTTCTGTTTTTTTTTTGTATACTCACTTTGTTTCCTAAAGAATTTTTGAGCCAGGACTATCAATAAGGGGAGAGCAATTGCTCTTGCTCACACAAAGGCTCGCCCAATTCTGAGAAATGAGAAACTAGCTGAGCCATTAATTGCTCCCCCAATTCCAAAAAAAGTTTTTCTGGCTGAACAATATCACTTCATCTCACATGGAATCAATGTTCTCTTTCTTATTATTTACAGTAAAAAGAACCAAAATATATAAAAAAGATAAAATAAAATATATAAAAAGACTTTGTGATAAAATATGCATTTATAATCTTATTCTATTTATTCAGATTGCTCGCCCAGTTTAAATTATTGTAACCTTGGGGGAGCAATTTATTGCTCTGGTCTTATTTTCTTATTGATAGGCCTGTTGAGCCTTGTGTTGCTTATAAAAAAGCATTTATGCTATTTACTGCCAGTGTGTGAATAATGTGTTGGATGTGTATTGTGTGATTATACATGTGTAACTGCACATTGCACTTGTGACTTGTAGGTGTATGTTCAGTGCCCAAATAGCCCCCATATTTCACCAAGCCGCTGATATAATACATGAAGAATATCCAGTGAGTATAAAATTGTTAAAAGTGGAAAAAACACAGGCATTATTTCATAAAGGTTAAGACTTCAATAACCAATTAGAAAAAAATTGCATAACGTCATTGTCTAATGAGAAGATGTCTGTGTTATTTTCCGCTTATTCTACTTATTTTTTATGATATGCACCCAGCACACTTTACTAACATAGCCTCGGCTTCAAGAAGTTAGCTGTGCTTCGATTTTAGGTGCCATTTTAGTCAAATTCTTAAACCTATCTGGGATGATACCGCAAAAATAATACATGATGAATATTCAGTAAGTGCTGTGTTATTGAAAGACATGAAAGATGATGAAAGATAAAAATAATTTTTCATTTTCTCAATACAAATATTATTACAATTGATCAAAAATTAATGCGTCTGACAGAAGCATAAAGTGGATTTTGTAACCATTTTTTTACAATTATTATTCTGACAGAACTTCCACTTTTTGCGAAGTGAGTAACGCTTTTAGAAAGAATATCTTTTTTTCCAAGATACTAAACGAATAGGCTGTTATCTCATACGATGCAAAATTTTCTTTCTCACAAAATACACAACAGTATATTCAAGTTGTATTGAAGGTTTTATCCCTGTCTACTTAGGATGTCAAATTCGCAAGAGTTGATTGTGAAAATCAACAGCAAATAGCTCTGGAGAATGCTATAAGCAAATACCCGACATTAAAACTATTTCGCAATGGCAAAGTACTGCGGAAAGAATATAGAGGGCAGCGATCTGTCGATGCCTTTAGTTCGTTCATAAAGCAACAATTAAAACCAAGTATGGTTGATGTACTAAAACCAGAAGATTTAAAAATAGATGTAAGTGTTTATCTGTATGTTATATGATTTACTACTCTCTGTGTGAAATACATGTACTACACAGATCTTGTAGTCTGACCTTAGAAGTGTTTATAGATAGACAGTGGAGGGCTTAGTATAGTATGTAGAACCTTGATATATTAAACATCGAATGTAATTGCATGCGTGCCATACTTAATGTATCAATGGAACAATAAGAACCTTGACTTTGATATGTTATATGTATCCTTATATTTTGTTTTAGGAAAATCGAAACACTTTCATTGGCTACTTTGAATCGAAAAATTCAGACGGATACCAAACGCTTGGAAAGGTAGGTCTTTGTATGAAGATTATATAAAAGTAACAATTGGTAAAAATGACGTTGTTTAAATGTTTATATAATTTTTTAGTTGGCTGATGAATTAAGGGAAACCACAGATTTCTTAGCTGTGCTCGGGTAAGCTGCTCAATATTCTCTGCGAATTTAGAAATGGAATTACATATAAACAATAGTGAAAGACGTGAAAAACATGTTAAGGCCAGTTGTGAGGAAAATTGTTTCCACATGTTCTGATTTCCACTTTTTCATATGGCATAGGCAAAACTTTTCCTGTGTTGGGAAATGTGATTAGAAATGTTTTTGTTACGCAGGCTAGTGTGATCGTTTTTGTTACGCAGGCTAGTGTGATCGTTTTTGTTACGCAGGGTAGTGTGATCGTTTTTGTTACGCAGGGTAGTGTGATCGTTTTTGTTACGCAGGCTAGTGTGATCGTTTTTGTTACGCAGGCTAGTGTGATCGTTTTTGTTACGCAGGCTAGTGTGATCGTTTTTGAAAATAGGAAATGTTAATTTTTCATGTTTAGAAATTTTCTTGAACTTTACGGTTAGCAAGTTTTAAAGCTGAAAATTTGTATTGAATCTAAAAAAGTAAAAAATAACTTTGGCCAGATTTGTGGAATTTTATTGGAGAGAATTTTAGTAGAAAATATTCAGCGAAATAAAGTATAAAGTAGCTACGTACAAAAGAAGTTGGTGGTGAAAACTTGCTTACATATCCTACTAATTTCAAGAAATTATGTTCATCTTTATTTTTTAGTGATGCTTCTACGAAAGAACGTGCTGTTGGAGAAAATATTGTATTTAAACCAAAAAAGGTATAAAAAATTGAGTTTTATTTTACCTTAAGAGAATTAGTTTTGGCGGGAATTAAATTTCACAAGTTTTTGTAAATTTTGTGACAATTAGTTCCGTTTCTCGAAAATTATTGGAGAACTCGCTTGCTATTTGCTAAATTCGTTTTCAAGTTTGATAAATGATTTGACATGATTTGACACTAATTTTTCTTCTAATTTATTAGAACTACATATAATATATACGGGAATTTCGACTTCAGCTGTCTTTATTTCATATCTCCTACATAAAACCTTTTTAAAAACGGTATAAATTGAGAAACAAAATGTCATCAAATTCTATTTTTGCTAAATTCGCGACATTTAATTCTCGCGAAATATTAGGACTTGCCAACTTCGCAAAAATTAAATTATTTATTTTCAAGAAATTTCTTGCGAAAATTAGTTCTCACGAAATTTAATTCGGTTAGGTATGTTCAAGTATTGTAAATGTTTTTTTTTGTTTTTTTAAATGTTTTTTTTTTAGAAATCAGGAGAAGTTGAAACAACTTACACTGGCTCTCATCAGAATTTTGAACTTCTAAAGCAGTGGGCAGAAGATAGAGCTAACCCTCTGGTCCGAGAAATTACATTTGAAAATGGAGAGGAGTTGACTGAAGAAGGTCTACCATTTTTAATTTTATTCCACAAGCCGGAAGATGTCACAGCTATACAGAGGTATAAAAATGGAGTAATGAGAGAACTGATGGAAGAAAGAGGTTTGTGTGTTTTGTTTCAAAAACTAACTTCGTTGAACACTCCTAAACTTTTAAATGTCGTAAATATGTTCCAAATTTCAGTATGTATAGATTCTGACTAACCAGGATAAATTTCACTCTTTCTAGACCAACTGTATCTTTTTTCAGAGACTATGGTTTTACGGAGAATAACTTCATTTTTATATTATCCGTTCCTTATATTTTAGGTCGTATAAACTTTCTAACTGCTGATGGAACCACCTTTGCCCATCCACTTCATCATTTAGGAAAGTCGGTTGATGTACGTAAAAAAAAAGTACCGTATTATCTTGTGTTTAATTAAAAATGGAACGTTTCAGGGGGTGTTTTTATTCAAGAGGGTTGTGTATTTGAAACAGAAATAATAAATAATGTTGAACTGCTTTTTTTCTCTTCTGTTTATATGCTATCGAGACTACGTATATACTAAACTGTATATATAACTGTATATATAACTGTATATATACTGTATATATAACTGTATATATAACTGTATATATAACTGTATATATAACTGTATATATAACTGTATATATAACTGTATATATAACTGTATATATAACTGTATATAAAACTGTATATATAACTGTATATATAACTGTATATATAACTGTATATATAACTGTATATATAACTGTATATATAACTGTATATATAACTGTATATATAACTGTATATATATATACTGTATATATAACTGTATATATAACTGTATATATAACTGTATATATAACTGTATATATAACTGTATATATAACTGTATATATAACTGTATATATATACTGTATATATAACTGTATATATAACTGTATATATAACTGTATATATAACTGTATATATAACTGAGAGACAGAAAGAGTTCAGATGAGCTAAGAAGCAGGCTAAGTATCCGTAGAATTAAAGATGTTATCCAGATAAGAAGATTGAATTGGCTGGGGCACTTGGAAAGAATGGAGGAGGATAATTGGGTAAGAAAGTGTAGAGACTTGATAGTTCCTGGGGCAAAGCCCAGAGGCAGACCGAGAAAGACTTGGCAGGAGGTTATAAGGACAGACTTGATACAGAGGAAGTTGAGTTTAGATCTAACACAGTCTAGATCAGATTGGAAGAGGGTCATTAATATACCCCGTCCAACCCATGCTAGCATGGAAAACGGACGTTAAGCCGAGAATGATGATGATGATGATGATGATGATAACTGTATATATAACTGTATATATAACTGTATATATAACTGTATATATAACTGTATATATACTGTATATATAACTGTATATATAACTGTATATATAACTGTATATATAACTGTATATATACTGTATATATAACTGTATATATAACTGTATATATAACTGTATATATAAATAGACATATCAAGAATTGAATATCCAGTCACAGAGAGTTACAACTAATATTTTCAGATTAAAACGCTACACAAAGATTCATGTTTTCTAACAACCTTTGGGGTATACAACTGACAAAATATTACTTCGCAGATAGCACATAGAAATACATCTAATCAGACTAGGTTTCGCAAGCTGTAGCTTTTTAAGTTCTTACATCTGTGTAGTGTTATTCTTAAATTATTCGTTATAAAGAGACTTAATGTCAATAATGTGATACTCATTTTCCCTGCTAAAGAGGGCAAATATGGCGCGTCTGTTTGGTGACACCTATTTTCATTTTTAGGATTTACCCCTGATATGCATCGACAGTTTCCGTCATATGTACCTGTTTAAAAAATTCGATGACGTTGAGTAAGTTCCATTTGTTTGTTACTCGTGTTATAGAATACTGTGTGTTTTAACTGTTCCATGAAATCTCAAATAATCTTCCTCTTAAAGAGTGAAACCCAGCATATTTTAATCGTGTTCTTGCTGTTTTTGTGAAAGAAAAAATAAACTTGAATTTAGTGTTCCTGGCAAATTAAAACAGTTTGTTGCTGACCTACATTCCGGCAAACTTCATCAAGATTTTCACAACCCACAACCTGATGATAACGACCAGGCCCAAGGCCACCATCACGGGCAACCATCACAAGAACAGCAACAACCAGAAACTCCCGAAAAACAGGTAAAATCGCTTAATCACTCTTTCTACGTTCTTGATGAAATAATGAAACACAATTAAAACTGTAGGTCAAAAATATTTTTTTGTTAAAAACGTAAGACACTTTTTACGAGTAATATTTTTAAGTCGTGTTTTACTTTTTAGGCTGATACTGACGACGGTAACACTGATAATGCTTCACCCGACCAACAAATTGGAGATGAACCCGAAAGAAAATCCCGCCTCGGGGTCTGGGTCTGGAAAATCTCCGCCAGAGACCGTTTTCAATAAATTAGCGCCGTCTGAGAACCGATATACGTTACTTCATTGGAGGGATTATTCTGGAAATTACAGAGATGAATTGTAATGTCTTCGTTTAACTAAATCACCCATTCAAGTTGTTGAATCTTTCGTTTTTCAGTTGACTTAAAAACTGAAAAATAACGTTTATACATGATATGAAATTTTTAGTATTTATGTAGCTACTTTTTTATCTTCTAACGAGGGAAGGTTTTTTTAGGAATGCATCGACGGTTTTTTCACACCTCGTCTCACGTCGTTAGTATTTAAAATTGTATACTTTGTGGATGTGTTTTTGTCCGATGTTTTGTGTGAAAAGTTTTCGCAGATGACTTTATTTTTTCCACTTCGTTTAGGCGAAATATAGGCGTACGGTAATTGTTTAATAGTATTTTAAGGAACAGATGTTATTTGTATCTATTGCTGAAAGGAACAAACTTACAAGACATCTATCGTACCTTCTTTTTTGACGAGTCGTGATCGTTTAGAAATGCTTTGCAGAAAAATGTCGAAACAGCCAGATATAACTGTGCTTAAAGATTGCGGTGATTTGTTACGCTTTGTTAATGGTTAATAAATATACCGTCCTTAATTTCTTGGTCCCATCTCTGAAAATTAAAAGTAAGAATAGCTCATACAGGCCATCAGCTTTGTATATCGAACCTGCAGGTCTGTTCCTCAGCCACCAATCGCGCCTCTCAAGTTTTGGAAAGCTAATAACTTGGTTAGGAAAAGGGTTTTTTTAGGCGTGTACTCTAGGGGTTTAAAATTAGGTCAACCTTGTTTCCAGCGCCTGTTGTCTAATAAATGTTATTACGTGATGTCCTGGCAGGTATTTCATCTGTTGTTCAAGCACCAACCAAGGTCCCTTGCCCCCTTAATAACGGATTAAGGGGGCAAGGGAGCCTGAGAACAAGGATGATGAAATTTGTGCTAAAAGTAGCCAGAGAGAAGAAAAAAATTCAGACACTTTAGCCGAAAATGTCGGCAGTGCATTTTTTCAAAAAGAAATATGTATTTCTTTTAAAAGTTCGGTTGGATTAAAGTCGGCTTCCAAGTATTGGGCAAAAGTTGTACAGCAATGGCCCCTTCCTATCATTTTATTGGAAACACATGTCGCACTTGTCCTCCCCAGCACTTGTTAGGCCACCCACATATAAAAAGCCTAACAAGTCCTGAGGACGAGGTTGATTTAGAGAATTTTTTCTTACATTAAAAGGCAACATGAAATTTGCATGTTGCATTGTCCATATAGTAGGCTACTGTTGCGTTTTTGTTGACCGATCGATCTGGACGTTTGAGTCCATTCTCGTTCCCAGTTTTTTTGCCTTTTGGATATGTTTAGAGGAGTCGATTAAAAAATTAAACAGTACCTGATGGTTTAAAAGACACGTGACTGAAATTCTGGGAAGATGGCAGTCTTGATGATGTAATGATTAACGAGAGGAAGCAGTTTTGTGTGTTTAGTTTTATTTTATACAACCTTGAAAACATTTAATCAATAAGATGGCGTATAAGGAACCTCTTTTAAGTGATTTAAGCGACCCAAACGATAAAGGAACCGAAATTGAGATAAACACTGGGACTGATACAATAATATTGACACTGAAAGAGAAACTAGGAGAGGGTGCTTTTGCATCTGTGTACAAAGCTTTTGATAACAGAGGAAAGCCATTTGCTGTAAAAACAATTTCATGCCAGAATATGCAGGCATATTATTCTATAACTGAAGAAATAAACATTCTGTTAAGATTAAGAGATCCAAACATTGTAAGAATGTATGCTTTTGATTATTTCAACACAACCGCATTGCTTGTTATGGAGTATTGCAAAAATGGCACATTAAATGACCGTTTACGACAACCTGTTGATAATAAAATACAGTACACTTGGCTAGCTCAATTGGCATCAGGTATGTTATATCTGCATGGTCATGACATTGTTCATCGAGATCTAAAAACAGAAAATATTTTAATCTCTGAAAATAATGATATAAAAATATCAGATTTTGGTATTTCTCGAGAATTTGCATGTGTGAAAAATGGAAATGATATGGAGAGAGATCAAAATGATTATTTGTCACAATATTTGCATGCGTTTATGGGAACATTTGCTGGTACACCATTTTGGGTTGCTCCAGAAGTTTTTGATTTAAAATATAATGAGAAGGCAGATATTTTTTCTCTTGGTGTAATATTTCATTCTATACTAGAACGTCAATCTTGTAGATTTGACAGTCATGAATATTTTGGTGTGTTTGTTGACCATTATGGTAAAATGGTTGGCATAGGCTTAGCCATGTTTGAAAAAAAGCGATGGATTGATCCAACTTTTAATTGTGCAAAAAATGAAAAACTTCAGAAGCTTGTGAGAAATATGTTGGCATTTAATCCAGAGGAGAGGCTAACTTTAGAAGCAATTAAAATTGAAATAAATGATATTTTTACTGAAACTTTTGGTTTTATTAACAACCATGAAGAGGAAGGAGAAAATAGGATATCATGTAAGTTACTGAAAGAATTTTGTTGTTGTTGTTGCTATAAATTCTAATTTTTCTTGTCAATGACTGTGTATGAGCCTTGTGCTAGGATTTATTTTGCTTGTATGTGAAATTCATTAGCACAAGCAATTGTACTAAACTGCAACAGTTTTTTCATTTATACCATAGGTATATATTTTAGCAGAGTCCTTAACCTTATTTATACTGGAAGGATTCCACCACAAACTCACTTTTCTCATTTTAACATCTAAAATAATTCTCCATTAAGGCTAAAACTATTTTATTTGGAAATTATTTATATACTGGGAAGTGTTTAAAATCCTGTTTTGTGTGTTGCCATGACAATGGTGTCTCTAAACGAGGTCTGAGAAAAAAATACCTTTTAACTTTTACATTAACCTACATTCTGCATTTTCCCAAATGGTAATATTATTAAGGGGTAGTTGCATAGAAACGATTTATCAAACTAAATTCACACACAAACCATTTGCTTCGACTCATAATGGTTAGTAGCAAAACAGGTGTTCTTAGAAACACAATAATATCAAAATCTTCAAGCTGCGAATGACAAATGCAATAATTTTCATCAACTTTGTTGCAATGGGCGAATTTTCCATTGGCAAACAACTAGTTATACTATAAAGTTTCATAAGCAGAGCTTAAGGCTTACCTCACACTTAAAAACAAGTTTGTTTCATATGAAAGAGCTTGGAATTTTGGACTTCCAAAAGTTCCACTAATTATGACATCATCTCCCTGGTGCTGAGAAGCAATTGTGGTTATCAATGAAAATTGTAATGATTAAATATTAATATTCCTTTCAGTATGCTCCAAATATCAACCTAACTGGTAAAACCAGTAAATACAACACCTCACTTAAATCCAGGAGATGATGTCATGCATAATTAGAGGAACTATAAAGTCAAAAATCTTGAGAAACAAATATTTTTCAAAAAAAATTAAAAAAATACCTAGACAACTTTCCAGGCTCTTTCATATGAAATCAACTTTTTTTCAAGTGAGAGGTAAGCTTTAAGTCATCCAATTTATTTGAATGGTGTAAAAAGCCCAGTATAGATAGAGTTGAAGTCATTATATTAATTTATTCTTTTTATGTTTCTTATGCCTTTTTGCCAACAATCCATACTTATTTTTTAAAGTGATTAAAATATAGACAAGAAAATCTTTTTTGTGCCTTTGTGTCAAATTGCAAAACATGCTAATTTGTACCGTGGCCACAACTCACTTGTATTGATAAGCAGTAATGACGACTTGTTTTTTGTTTATTTTAAGCTTGTTGCGAGTGCACATCAAACGATAAAACTTATGTTTCATCTGCTGTGGGACTCAAATATTGCTTTCTTTGTGTTTTGGTGTACTTAGTGTGTCTATTCTTAAATTTTTGTGTAACTGTATTTAATATGTGTTTCTTAAGAAGGTGAATTTCCACTTAAAAACAAACTAAAAACTAAAACTAATTATAACTAAAATTTCAGCTTTTCTTGCAGAAATAAATAGCCAATCAAATTAAAGGATTAAGTGGAAATTCAGCTTTAAAGAGTGAAATCATTGGTTAACATCCATAAATTGCATTTAGGGGCTGTTGCATATTTTTGTCTGGGTGCAACGTTATTAACTTGAAAAGTAAAATAAAGAGCTTTGTTTTAATTACTCAAGGTTAAGTATATAAATTAATGATTTATAACAATTTGTGTATTTTAAAGAGTTTTATTAATTACGTATTAAGCGGTCTAAAATATTAAAAGACGGTTCCTTTGATGTTTTCCAAGTTAACAGTACGTGAGGTATCAACACGTTTTACAAGTCATGTTTCTTCTGCCTGTTTTTCCCCTCCCACCTACACTAAAAGTTTGTGATTCCTCTATCTAGTGTACTCTAAATAGTGCCTATAATCTGAGCCTTCTGTTCCCTATAAAAATATTTTTTTACATTAACACGATTTAGTATTAGAATGTCATTGTAAAGCAGAAATATTTTTTGCTCATCTTTTTGTAAAATTGTGTATCTTTTTGTAAATTAAAATTTTTAATTACTGTTTTTGTTTTGTGCACGAAAAATTAAAAAAAAATATTGTAATACTTTCTTTTTTATCGTTACCCTATGAGCAACGGAAACCAGGGTAGTATAAAGTTCCCATGGTTTCTTTGACTAGGGTTAACTTTTGTTAGCCATGTGTTTTAGTGCTACAATTTTAAAGAAGGACGACTTTGTACTTTGCGGGGAGTATTGCATTTTTATTCATATATGTGTTGTATGATATTGTATTGTTGCCCGAAGAAATTTTTTGCAACTTTTTTTGCGATGGAGAGGCCTAAATAGCACATTTTGCGAAGCATATTTTTTCGTTTAAAAGGTTGCGGAATGCGTAAATGAACATATTTTCGCGATTGGAAGCGTTCACGGAAGAAAATCCGAGATTAATGTTTGAGTTTGGAATGCTGCTGAATGACTATAATGCATGTAAAAAGATAGTATCAACATCAAATATCAAACAATACAATTACCAAAAATTGTTTTACTCGTCGTATTCAAGAATTTCATATATTTGTACCTAAATAGCTTTTGAAAAAAAATTGCGATACTATTTTTGCTATTCGCTCGTAAATGTGCCGTTTTGTGGAACTTAATCTTCCGAACAGGGTCCAAAATCGCAAAAAGAAATTGTGTGCTGGTTAGCAAATGGTTACCAATGTGTTGGTAAAGAGACATGTTAGGTGCCAGGTATAGTGAATTTTTCGACAATATTTTTATACTAATTAGCTCATGCGTCATCGACGCAAAAAATGACGTCAAAGAATATTTTTGCACTAAGCAAAACATGGGGGCTAACGGTTGTTGATATTGAAAAAACATTTTATTAATAATATGTATACGTATATTTATATATGGATTTTTATTTCGCTTGCTTTGAAATTTGATAAATTTCTTCAAGGAGGTTTGCGTTCAAGACGCGGAGCCAAGATTTTGAATGTTAGAGGGGAAGAAGTTATTAATGCATAAAAACACAACAAAAAGCATCACTCAGTAACTCCTGTGTTTTGTTAAGGCTTTATCCCTTTTGTGACTAGAATTAGAAGCAGCTGTACCTCTTAAACAGTTGCATCAATAGATCTTCAAAAGAGTTGTCAATTGCACGACATAGAGATCCTCCCTCGTCCCCAGGTTTTTTTGTCTTTTTGATATGAGATATTTTTCATATCAACAAGTTAAAAAACCCTGGGGACGAGGGTGCATAGAGATCAACTATGGATAATCTAATTTCAAGATACGACCTCTCAAAGTTTTAAAATTTCTTTTCTCTTCAGGTCGAACAAAGCGTTTAATTAAAACAACAGCGTCAGCTGAATCTGGACGGATTCGTAAAGATGCTCAATATAAAGAAAATTATAAATGCTCCGTGATCACTTTAACACTTTCTTGATTTAACTACGTAAGACATATTTAAAGGCAGCCTCGTCCCCAGGGTCATGAGCCGTTTTAACGTAGTGACCTTTTCACCGCTATGAAATTCATTAAAAAGGCAAAATTCCCTGGTAACGAGGTTGATCAAAAGAAAATGTGTACCATGCCATTATGCATCAAACTCAAAAAAGAAACAGGATTATGGTTATTGTTCTCCATGTCACTGTTGAAATCAATAGATTAAAATGCACATCTCTGGATTCGAGTTTTACAATTTTATAAAACCCTTGTACGCAGACCTCTATTATGGTTAAAATTCAGAGCAGATTTTACTTCCAGAAATAGTACACGACACGCTGTCCCCACGTATTTTAAAGAGATTACGAAATGGGTTGATAATTTAATGACTTACTTCAATGGTACTAATTTTCGCTAGTATTCATTTTTGCGAATCGTTAAAGTTGACGGTTTTCTATTAAAGTAAACCTGATTACCTTGCTGAAATTGTAGTGAAACTTAAACTATGTAGATCAGCCGAACCGCGAGGTTTATCATTGGCAGAGAAACAAAAGTTGCATTGTAATTGGTTAATTATACAAAGATGAAGAAAAAAGGATATTTGTCACTAAATTAATTAGCATTTTTGTTTTTAACCGCTGTTTTTCAGAAGGGTGAAGAATTCCAAGAGATTTCGTTGTTTTTTTATTGTTTTTTTGCGAGTATTAATTCTCGTAGTTTAAACATAAATCAAATCTTTCGCGGTACAAATTTTCGTAATTTTGGGAAAAACGGCGAAAAGGCGCGAAAATTAGTACCATTATGGTACGTCAAATGCCAAGGAAAACTATTAATGACTGACCTTTGTTCTTGCGAGAAATTTCATTAATGACTGAGCTGCTATGTGCAGTGTTCTTGCGAGAAATTTCATTAGTGACTGAGCTGCTATGTGCAGTGTTCTTGCGAGATATTTAATTGATGACTGAGTTGCTATGTGCAGTGTTCTTGCGAGAAATTCATTGATGACTGAGCTGCTATGTGCAGTTTTCTTGCGAGATATTTCATTGATTACTGAGCTGCTATGTACAGTGTTTTTGCGAGAAATTTCATTAATGACTGAGCTGCTATGTACAGTGTTCTTGCGATAAATTTCATTAATAACTGAGCTGCTATGTACAGTGTTCTTGCGAGATACTTAATTGATGACTGAGCTGCTATATGCAGTGTTCTTGCGAGAAATTCATTAATGACTGAGCTGCTATGTACAGTGTTCTTGCGAGAAATTCATTAATGACTGAGCTGCTATGTGCAGTGTTCTTGCGAGAATTTCATTAATGACTGAGCTACTATGTACAGTGTTCTTGCGAGAAATTCATTAATGACTGAGCTGCTATGTGCAGTGTTCTTGCGAGAAATTTCATTAATGACTGAGCTGCTATGTGCAGTGTTCTTGCGAGAAATTTCATTATTGACTGAGCTGCTATGTACAGTGTTCTTGCGAGAAATTCATTGATGACTGAGCTGATATGTACAGTGTTCTTGTTTACCTTAATTCCTGAAATTTTCGCGCGAGTGTAAATTTTAGCGCATCTTTTTTTTTTCGCGCACTTCGAACGCACATTTAATGTTAACACTCCTATTGACTTCTTTTTTATATATATAATATATATAAACGGACAATTTTGCATCGCTGATTGGCGTTCAAGTTTCACTAAACTTGGATTTACGCCAATCAACACCGATAATATTGTGATCAATAATGATCTTTAATAACAATTCAGTTTCTGTGGGAAAAAAAACTGTAGGCAGTTGAAAGGTTTAATTATAAATTGGGGGAAGAAATAATAAAATAACATTTACACGATGTCGTTGCGATGTAACAGAGACTGCCATTTTATTAATAAAAAATGTTTTACGTCAACAAATCTTATTTATTGACATTGATGAGTTATGTTAACTGCGTAAGAATCTTAGTCTTTGCGCTTCTTAAAAAAAGCAAAAAACTAAACATGGTCCAATATGCGTAGTAAATTATACACGTTCGCATTACCCCCTGTTTGCACTGAACCTTGCACATGTAGCTCTTTTAAGGTGGTACCTGAAAATCACAAAAAAATCATTTTTTTAATTTTATCGTTTTTATACATTTTGGTATGCGTAGAAAACAGTGGCATAGTTCGTTTTTTATGAAAAAACCCGGAAATTGCTCTATTTTGTTATCAAAAATTAGTAGTAGTTTTCAAAAATCAAAAATTCTCCTTGGATACGGCCTTAGCAACGTCTTTTCCTCTTGTTATTTGGCCTAAAACTTAGTTTTTACACCAAACCCGGGGTTTCATTTTAATCTATGGGCCTTGGGTTGTCAGCAGTTGTTTCAAGGTATAGCTAAAAATGGAATAAAAGCGTGTTTGAAGAGTGTGTTGTTGTGGAGAGATTTGGCTTGCCTTGTTCCTAGTATACTTATTAAAGTATCTCCTTGCTGTATAAATAAAGTGGGAAGCTTTTTATCATGTTTATTATGTTGGAATGTGTTGGTCACATTTATAAAGGAGTTGATGGACGCTTGCGAAAACTACTAGAAATTAAAAAAAAGGTTGCGAAGCATTACGCACGTTGCAAGCAAAATTGAAACCAACCAATAGTAGTGCTTTTTGTTTCTCTTTGATATAATACGACGAGGCGCTAACATCTTACTGCAGCTGATATCTGGGAATACAACAAAGCTGAATATCATAGACGTAGAAAACCCTGAGGCGAGGTTGTGAAATGAACTCATCGCGGAACAACAACTCGTTGCGCAAAAGTAGTGAATTTTTGGCGAAAATACAATATATGTGGAATATTTCCTTTCAGGTGCGAGAAAATTAGATCGTGCGAAACTCAACAAAAACGATTACTGAGAAATGTCGTAAAACCTCTTTCCACAGAATTATAAAATTAAAAATCGATAATAGTCACAATATTGTCATTGTTGGCCGACGTAAATCCAACATTGATGAAGCTTTTAGCGCCAATAATCCATGCAAAGTTATACTTTTATAAAGTTAAAAACCTTATTCTGAAAGATATGCAATACATTGAATTGTACAACCCGTAGTGTGCGAAAATGTCACGAATAAGGGGATGCGCGTCGTAAGGTACACTCTTTCAACCGGAAAATAATACTCGGAACGCAGATAATAGAGACTTTCGCGTTAACGGTTTCTGAGATGAGAAGACGAACGAAGCAGCTTGTGGTATTATTATTTTTTATGTAAAAATACCGGCACTAGTTGTGAAAATCAATTTCTTGAAGCCACGGAATCTGCTTCAATGAATTTCAAAAAGTCATGTGAAACAATAAACAAAAACAAACAATCTACAGAAACAAAACAATTTATTAACTTCATCAAGATTTATAAAACAGCTTCACATTTTTGACAAAAAAACAATAACAACGCGGTGTGAGGTTTCTTTCTTCTTTTTATCACACGTATTAAAAGATAACATCTCTCGCTCTCATTGTACGCAATCTAAAAAGAAAAGGAAAACATTTTTATATAGTAAAGTTTCTAAATACATTAAAATCCAGTGCCTTTGAGAGACGATATTTAGAGCTGAATTTCCAAACTACAAATATATATCATTTGTTGGCACAGAGTTAGCACAAAAGTGTTTATTACATACAATATGCTTGATATAATTAATAAAGTCATGCAGCTCTGTTTACTTTCAGGGTTGCCTTCTTTCGGGGATTGGTAGTTCAGTCGGCAGAGCGTTAACTTCATATTCATATGGGTTCAATCCCACATAACAGTTGTTGCTTATTGAACAGAAATTTAAAAGGTTTCTGTAGCTCAAATGGAAGCTTTTTAAAACTCCAGAACTGCGTTTGTTGTCCCTCCTGGAAAAAAATTGACAGGGTAAATTTATTGGAATTAATGAGGCTAACCACATAAAATATAGATCATTACTTTTTGTGGCCAAGACGACAGAATTGAAAGCAGTTTTTCATCTTGAAAGTACAAACTGTATTTAAAAATTTGCCTAAGCTTGCCCTCATACTTATGGCTTTTTTGGCCAGTTGACAAATTCATAACAATCAAATCATCTTATTTTTACTTTTACTTGACAAATAACTTATGTTAGAGTCATTTAGGCGCCAAATAAAGGGTTGCTCAGTCCATCGGGGAGTAAAAAATAAAAAATTATGCAATTTTACTAATCTTTAAATGAAAAGTTCCAACCATACCAACAGATCTTTCCAAACCTATTTTTAAAAGTATTGAGGCAAGACCAAGAGAAATTAAATCACAGTTTCTAGTCCTAGACACAATAAAAAACACATGCAGGAAAATGTCATTATATTATATGTTATTTTTCCAACCAACATTTATGCAATCAGCCAGGGAGAATTTTACATGTCTTGCATAATCGAGTTACCTTGAATACACCTTTACGATAATTCAATTGTACATGCGTTCCTACGGCTCTCCATCGTTTTACAATATCAGAAAAAAGGAGGTAAAAATCGTGTTTTTATGAGAGTTTGTTAGAGACGAAAGCATGTTTTCTCCAGTTTTTTAACTTCCGTCGTATCAATTTCTTTCAAATTTTCAGGAAACGTTAATAATAATAAGATACAACTTATATGTGTACTTTTCATTAAAAACAAAACGCGGCAAGAAAAGTTATCACGAAAAAACGTGTTTTCTCCTGAGTAACTCTTATAAAAGTGTGATGTTTACCTCCTCTGATCGCAAAATAAGCTGCGATGGAGTGTTAGTTTTCCCGAATTATCGGGTATAGGACCACCAAGAAAAACCGACAAATATTTTTTTCTAGTTGATTCTCAACTTCGTCCCCACGGCTCTTTTTCTCTTTCTGACAATCTTGGACGGCGAGAGATTGTCAGAAAGAGAAAAAGAGCCCTGGGGACGAGGTTTGTTGATTTTAACCTCTTCTCCGGGGTGAGCTAATTGATTAGTGAAATAATTACCTGCCAGAAATAAAAAAAACAAAATATATTTTCAAAATATTTCCAAGTACTGGGATTGTGACGTATATACATGAAAATTTTGGTTTTAAAAATATATCAACATGCGTAGATGTTTTGTTCGTGAACAATAAAAATTAAGCAGGTCAAACAAAAAAGTGTCAAACGTTTTGGATATGTTCCTAAATTAATATAAATACATGCTGTCTATTGGCAAATCTCCACGGGACGAATTTTATGACGATCGTCATAAATACTCGAATTTGATTGGTCGCGATTTTCGACATGAAGAAAAGTTGAATTGATTTCTACTTTTCGTCACAAAAATCGTCGCGAATATCGTCCAGTGGAGATTCGGCTTATAACGTCATTAAGATATCATAGACATCAGGCTTTTTTGCAGTGCTTACAGTGCGGTTAATCTCTGTATTAATAATACCAGTATTTTGTCTGTCCCTACGCAAAATGGTACCACAATAGCGAAATAGGTGGCAAGCGATAATCTGAGAACCGAAGTACCTACAAAAAGTGTGAATTTTTCGACGGAATAACGACCAGTTATAGCACTTTACTGCTTATTGTAACATTGTTGCAGCGTCATAGCCCGGTAACGAACTAGCTCGTTCTCAGTCCTTTGAATCAACCAAAAAAGTGCGCAGGGGACATAACTACGGGACAAAATAGTACTTTTGATTTCTGAAAGAAGTATATAGCTTAAATGAATAAATGAAGACTCATTTTTTCCAAATAGAGATAAAGAGCCCTGAAAACTGTTGGTTGGAAATGACTTTACCAGAGGCGTAGTCACTAGTTTTCAGTTTGGGGGGACGAGATTGTAAGTTTATGCATTATTTGTCGTATTAGGTGACGAAGGAAGTTCCACCATGGTAACCAGCAGGAATTTTGTCACATTTCAACTATCTAAATTGGCTAAAGTACGCTGCAAAGGACTATATTATTGCATCAAAAGAGACGTAAATATACGAATAAATTGCCTTCGGTTTAACTTAAAGTGGACCTTTTTCGTGTTTGATATTTTGTTTTTTAGGGAGAGAGATGCGGAAGTCATATCCTGCTTCCCCATTGACTACTATTGCCCCGTTTGTTACCATCTTAATCACTCGAGTCGATACAGTTTGGATATTGTAGTAAACACGCTAACAACAAAAGAAACAAGAATACGTCATGAAAACACCAGGATCTATTCACTTGACAGTTTGATTACTTTCGTGTTTACATAAATAATAAATAAATAAATTCTCTATAAAATAAACCATTTGAAGGCCTGTTGGTTAGCAAACGAAAAGTAACGGAGAAGAAGGTAGGACACTCAAGATGATAAAATACATTTTGTTTTGTCTGCAGCTAACACAATATGTTACAGCGGATCAGGAGAAAAACTTTGTGCGTGGTCCTAACCATCTAAAATCAGCTTGGCGACAAAACGAGATCGTTTTTGGTTTAAACCTGGCATGGGTGTTCGGTGAAGAGAAATTTGGCGAGGTCGGGACAAGCGGCTTCCATTTTCCTCAATATTTTGCATCAGCAGCTGATGTGGCCGTTGAAGATGTAAATAACAATAGGCGGCTGCTACCCAAAAATAAATTGAAATATCTTTGGAGGAAAAGAATTACAGATACTAAATGTGATGAAATGCAGGCTATTAGAGGACAAATGGAACAAATCAGGATGGGGGTACATGCTTTTATTGGTTTTGTGTGTAATTTTGAATCAGTGACAAAGAATGCTGCTGCAATCAACCTCCCGATGATATCAATGGTAAGTACAAAAAAGTTCTTTCGTCCATGATACTTGCGCGCGTAGTTTTAATGTTTATGTAACTTTCATTCGCCTTATTGCAGAATACATATAGTATTTATAGCAACCTAGTCCCCAGGATTATTTGCTTTTCAAAGGCGCTGCGCAGTCACGGTAAAAGGTGCTTGTATTTACAGTTAACGTTTAAAATATGACAACTTGTTACTATAACAATATCAACGTTTAACAATAATATCCCTCCCACGAACTATTCATATTAAATATAGAAGATGGAGACAGAATTTATTTTAAATGTCGTACACTGCCTTTGTTCTAAATTTTATGAATAAAACGTTTAAAAAAATATTCAAAAAACCATTTGAAAAATACAGTACAAAGAGGTCAATATCGTTCCCAGGACTACCTACATAAAGGGATCAGAAACTACGCAAGACGCTTTAAGACGAAGTTGCGAATGGCTTAAATTGTCAGATGGACCCAAAGTTAGGTTAGACAATACCGTGTCGTAGAGCCTAAATGTTTTCGATTGACTGTCCGTCCCGTGGGGAAGCTTCAGCTTACCCCATGTTTATGTCCCATTTTAAAAAACCTATCAGTAACAGGGGAATGGGAAAGGGGGCAATGTTGTTTTTGTTAGTGTTGGAATGACCGGAGAGACCACCCGACTTGGCTGGTCATAATAACTATGAACTTTAGTTAAACCCCTTTCCTAGAGATCTTTGAAAACAATTTTACTCTGCAGTTTTTTTGTAGGATTACAATGGCATGAAAGAAAGAGAGTCGGCAACACTTGCAACCGTCTCCCCATTGAACACGGTTGTGGTCTCGATGATAATAACGCTGTTACGAAAGTTTCATTGGAAAAAAATCGCAGTGGTTTATGAAGAAAATAAAATATGGGGACCAGTTTATAAGACTTTAAAAAGACGAATTTCTGAATCTGATGAATTCAAAATCACACTAGAAACTAAGTATGACATTCGGGACACATTTAGATACAAAAACGAGAATCTCGATCACATCTTTCTGCCATTTCTGAAAAAACTTCCGTTAAAGGCAAGAGGTAACTTTTAATCTTTTATTTTTACCTATTCGATATATTTCATGTTATTTTTCTATTATACCTTATCAGGAAAGAAAGTCGGCGAAAAATGGTTGATAAAAATATTAGTTATTTACACAAAGTTTGTTTTTTTATAGACTAAATTTTCTCTGTCGACTAATTTTTGTTGAGTTTAAACTTAAACTTAAAAAACTTAGTCAATGCGGAAAATTTAGCACTTTCGTTCCGAGAGCTTTTTTAGATAAATCTTGAAAGTAGGTTCACCTCAAAAAACTCTGGGGACGAGAATAATAAAATTTAGTTATTTTCGCCTTCAATTACTACCGCCACTGTATTTTATATTTAGTTGTACTATTGCTGTGTGAGAAAGGTTATCTGCGCCAGTTTATGCTCAACGTTGCAAGACAAGGATTGGACAAGGGAGATTACGTCTATATTGCGATTCATCCGTTTGTGTCGAGTCCTTCGCTTCTAAGAACTGTAAAAATATCCAAACTTGTTTGGTCCCTTCCATGGAGAGGAACGTCACAAAATGATGGACCATCTGAAAAGTTATTGTTAGCTAAGGCGTATCAATCTCTTTTAGTGATCCAACCGAAGGTAAGCATTTTCTCATGTAATTGCTTTAAATTTTTGTGTTCTATAAAAGCTGAAAAGTAAATAAGGTTAAAAAATTGGTAAAAAAAAAACTTGGGGCCCAGTATACCCATAAGAAGGTCTAGGTACAAGCTGGTAAAAACAAGATAGATCAGTCAAAATAATGTGTATACCTTGGTATAACCTAGGGAAGTCATAGGGAAGTAAAAAAACATGGCAGCCTAAAGTGGAATCTACTGTAAGATCTAGATAGTAATATATATGACGTAACTTTGTTTTAAATTGAACAAGAAAACCCTAGGGGGGTCCTCTAATCGGACAGAGTTTGAATATCTTGAAATGATAAATGCAACAGTTTCTCTAGTATTTGGGATCCAATTACCGTAATTATTCTAATTTAACGCTGCTTCTAATTAACGCGGACGGACAAAAATGGCCAAAAGTTTGTAATTTATCGCTTCTAATTATTAACGCGGGTCGAAAATTTGGCGGTGTTTTATTTTCCTCTAATTTAACACGGATCGTATTTTTTTAAAAAAAACAAGCAGTGGTTTAGATTAAATGAACATATATATTTTCAAAAAAATGTTTCTTATTTTGAGCGGATTAGTTTATTTGCCTCTAATTATTAACGCGGGTTGACCGTGCTCAAAAGATTTTAAATTATCGCTTCTAATTATTTTCGCGGGGCGGTTAAAATAATTATTTTTACCGGCGCGTTAAATTAGAATAATTACGGTACGTCTCCTTCATCTCCAATAAATTTCGTTCAAGTATTTTTATCTTGAATATCTGCAGGAAATGCCTTGATTAGTAGATCATAATAGGCTGGATTTATCACCTGTAACTATTTCTGAGACGGGTGCGATAGCTATCAGTCGTTATGTACATAGCGGCCTGTATATACACATGGTTTAAATCATCAGAGAAAGCCTTGTCGTTTTATAAATAATATCGTCCCTAAGAAATGCACGCGGGAAAAAGAATGCTCTATTCATTATAAATTTTAAAGGGTGTACGCGATAATGTTTTTCTTTTTGCTAGATTCATTGGTTGGCGAAAGAGCAAGAAAAGAAGTACGACAGATTTAAGCAACAAGTGAAAGATAGAATGTCAAAACCACCATTTTATAATAACCTCTATTTGGGGCTCAACAAAAGAGTAAAAGTATACTAATAAATATTTTGATATTCAAAATAATGAAATAAACGCCTACTATATTCTGTATATTCTAAGTATTGTTTTTGTTGTATTTAGAAGCAGTAAAAACACGTGTGAACGCTACTCTATATATTTTCAACTGAACTTAATGTCTCGATAACCTCAAACACAACATTTCCCCCCTCTTTAGTTCAATGTGTCCATTGTCACTTTACTAAACATAACAAGTTTGCAGATTGTCTTTTTTTTACATAGATTTACAATAAATCCGTTACTGTTGTTCAGGTAGGTACATTTTCATGAAAATAGTCTGGTCTTCTTCTAATTCTTTGAGGATATTTTCGTACATATAACTCCGTAGGTCTGGTGGTAGTTTCGTATTCTCCTGGAGTGTCAATATCGTCCTCTTCCTCCCCCTCTTGATCAAAGTTGGTTGGTTTAAGCTTGGATAAGAACTTAAAGTGTTGAACGTTGCGTGTGATAGTATGTCCCGGTCGGCTCGCCGTCAATTTTGTACCTTGAACTCGTGTGACACAGTATGGTTTTGGATCAAAGGGGCTTGAAAGCTTGTTGCGTTTCGGTTGTTTTACCAGCACGTAGTCGCCTTTGTTTATAGCTGGTTGGCGAGCATGAAATCGGGCGTCGACATACTTTTTCATTTTAAGTTTTTGTTGTGCATCTCGGTGTGGTGCCTCCTTGATGGCATCCCTGTTCGGTTGGTTGTTAAAACTGGGCAATTTTCCTCTAACTTGTCGTTGAAATAGCGCTTCAGCTGGACTGACTCCGGTTGTTGAATGTGTCGATATGCGATAATTTAACAGGAAATTATACAGTGCGATTTTCCAAGGCTTCCCTTCTATTGTAGCAATCCGTAGGGTTTTGTTAAGGTTGCGCATAAAATTTTCGGCAGTTGAATTTGCTTTCGGATGTAGCGGTGTGATTCTGTGATGATCTATTCCTTTAGCATGCATGTAGCGTTTAAATTCGTTGCTGTGAAATGGACTGCCGTTATCAGAAATGATTTTATGAGGGAGTCCATGCGTTGCAAAAATTTTACTGAGAGCTCCCAAAGTCGGTAAAGCAGCTGTTGAGCCAACGATTTCTACTTCGGGAAAGCGTGTACGTTGGTCTATTACTACCAGTAAGTGCGAGCGATTTGGTAAGGGTCCCAGAAAGTCTATGTTCAATGTGTGCCACGGCGATGGTGGTAGGGGAGATGGTTTCAGTGGTGGCGGTGGGTTCATTCTTGAATTTGCGATACACAGTGAACAGTTCTTGCAAAGTGTTTCGACTTGTTGGTTAATATCCGGAAAATAAATTTTATCACGCAATATGGATTTCGTTTTTGTCATTCCAAGGTGTGTTTCATGAGCTAGTTTAAGCATTCTGTGGCGTAAACTGGTCGGTGCTACAATTCGATTTCCTCTAAGTATCAAGGATTCGTCGTTGTTGCAAGTGAACTCGTTGCGTATTTTGTTATAAAGGTGAAGCTCTTTAACGTTACAGTTGGGATATTTTGTGGATATTGTGTCTATTGAATACCATTTAGTAGAGCGAATAAGTTCTTTCAGACATTGCAGGGTCGGGTCATTTTTCGTGTGTACTTTTATCTCGTCTAGCGTAATGGCTATCGGTTCTGCATGCTTTGTTGTAAAATTTACGTATTCTTCGATGATTCTGGTAGAGTTTGTATTACTGTCGGGAACGGTGTGTCGGGAACAATAGTCTGCCGGGTTGAAAGAGCCATTGATGTGACGAATATTGAAGCTAAACCCTTGTAGGCGTAAACACCATCGTTCTATACGTAAAGGTAAAGTTGACTTAGGATTACTGAGTAATGATACCAATGGTTTGTGGTCTGTAAGAATTTCAAAGTCTGAGCCAAGTATATATATGGAGAATTTTTCACATCCGTGGACAATTGCTAAACATTCCTTTTCTAATTGGCTATAACGAGATTCTGTATCTGATAATGCTCGGCTCGAGTATGCTATAACGCGATAGTCTTCCGTTTGTGGTGTGTGTTGCAGTAGTATAGCACTGATGCCATGTGGACCAGCATCAGTTACAATCGTGGTGGACTTCTGTGGTGAGAAATAACTCATAACAGTATTTGATGACAGCGATTGTTTCAGTTGATTGAACGCAGATTGCTCGACTGGTCCCCAGGACCATGTTGTATCTTGTTTGGTGAGATTTCGTAGCGGTGTAGCTATGTCAGCGTAATGGGGGATAAATCGACCTAAGAAATTCGTCATTCCTAGGAAAGATCGCATTTCGGTTGGATTGGTCGGTGGTGCTAACAGCTGTATCGCTTTGACTTTCTCTGGACTTGGGCTTATTCCTGCGGCTGAAAAGATGAAGCCAAAAAATTCTACTGAGGATTTATCGAACTCACATTTTTCAAGATTCAATGTTAGTCCGTATGTCCCGAAACGTTGTAAGACTTTTTCCAAGATGGTGTCCAGTTCTTTTAGACTTTGGGCAAAGAGGATGATGTCGTCAGCTATATTCTTGCAGCCTGGGATGTCTCTCAAAATATTCTCTAGTTTTATTTGTAGCTCTTCAGAGGCCGATGAGGTACCAAAGTTAAGCCGTTTGTATCGATGCAAACCCTGGTGTGTCGAAAATGTTGTTATTGATCGTGAACCAGGCTCTAACTCAAGCTGCAAGAAGGCACTGGTCATGTCGAGTTTACAAAAGTACTTCGCGCCGTTTAGTTCGTGAATCAGATCGTCTATAGATGGCGCAGGATGACGTGTGCGCTTTATGGCTTTGTTTGCTTGGCGCATGTCTATACACATACGAATTTCGTCCGGATTATTTTTTTTTGGTACAACAACGATCGGTGAAACCCAGGGTGTCGGCTGGTCAGTGACGTCCTCGATTATATCGGCTTTTCTGAGTTTGTCTAGTTCTTTGTCGACTTTTTGACGGAGGTGAAAAGGGATACGTCGTGGTTTTTGAGCGACAGGTTTAACGCTTTCATCGATGTGTAATTTTACTGGCTGATCTTTGAGCTTTCCTGTCCCGTTAAAAACTGCTTTATATTCTGTGAGAAGAGAATGGAGACGCTCCGGAATGTGAGTTGTACGATCAGAAGAGTTAGCTTTGACGTCACTATGCAGCATGGGTGTAGGCGTTATGTTGTTTATTTCTATTTCTTGAAACGTTGTGCTCAATAGTCCTAATTCAATTGCGAGATTTCCGCCAATCAGATTCGGTGCTTTTGTGTTAAGAACAAAAAACTCATCAAGAATGAGTTTCCGTTTTGACTCAGCGAGACACTGAAGCACGCCCAATACTTTCAGCTGTGAAGTTTCTGTTGACGATCCGTAAGGTACTAAACACACTTGCGATTTTCTTAGCTTATGTTGTTTCGTTTTTTGTAAACGTTGAAACGTTTCTATATTTAATATGTTTGTACTACAACCTGTGTCTATTAAAACTGGAATAGAATGTCCGGATACCTTGATGCTGGTTTTGAATGTCCTGAGTTTGTCCTTAGGATGAAGCGAGTTGACACGATTTACGGAGAAGCAATTTTCTGCCAAAGGGTCGACCGACTGTTCGGTGCCTGGTTGAACGAAACGAACGGGGTAACGAGAAGGTGGTGGGTTCATACTATGTTTACGAGATGAGCGACATACACGTGCGAAGTGATTCAATTTTCCACACGATCGACATACTTGATTTTTAGCAGGGCACTGTTTTGCATGGGGCCAAGCATTTCCGCAGTTAAAACATGACTTACTTGGTATTTCTTTTTTGTGGACTTGCATTTGTAGATCAGCGATTTGTTTACGTAAAACTTGAACTTCCTCTGCTGGTGAAGCTTCACCTATATTGTTTGTGGCTCCAGCTTCAATTTCTTGAGATTGATGCTCCACGTCTTCGTATAATTTACCTCGTGTGAGAATGTCCTGTAGAGATGCTTCTTTATTACTGAAGCAATATTTTCTAAGCTTGTTTGACGTTGTTCCTAAAATTAGCTGTGTTTTGATCTGTTGGTTGATACTGTCAAAATTACAACGTGAAGCAATAGTTTTAAGTCGTACATAATAAGATTGTAAAGTTTCGCCATCATTCTGTATTGTTTTTTGAAAATTCCAAACTTCAAAACATTCGTTCGTTTTCGGCTCAAAATATCGACTAAATGCATTAGTTAAATCTTCGATCGTAGTTCCAGTATTGTCAAGTACTTCAAAAATATCTTGTAATTCAAATCCTCCGTAATGTAATAACAAAGCTCTCTTTCTTGTTTGGTCTTCGATGTTCATTGCCGTTATAAAGTTATTAAATCTACTAACATATTTCTTCCAACGTATACCAACACTGTGCATTTCACTTTCGTCGAGAGAAAATTTAGGAAAATCTGGTAAAAAGGTACTCGTCGCCATTGTTGTATTTAGAAGCAGTAAAAACACGTGTGAACGCTACTCTATATATTTTCAACTGAACTTAATGTCTCGATAACCTCAAACACAACAGTTTTTTTAGCCACCGGTGGAAGCGGAGAGATTGTACAACGCAATAATGATGTACGCATTTGCCATAAACAAAACAATAGAAAATTATGACAGCATTACAAATGGAACTGCAGTCATCGCAAATATGAAAGGAATGAAATTTACAGGTGAAACACTCATTATCAACCCAGTGCGTATTCGCGTTGTACAGAGATTCTTAAAAAGGCATGGAGGAGCCCTGGGGACGAAGGTTTTTTTTAAAATAAAAAAATAGAATTTGTGCAAAGGACTAAACAGCTTAAGAATATGAAGAAAATGCGTTTTTAGTTCTGTTGTTCTTGCAAACCACCCTTGTTCCAAGAGATTTTTGCCTCTCTTATCAAAAATTCTTGGAACGAAGGTGCTTGCAGAGTTAAATTTCAACTTTAATTCATTCACAGTACTTTTATTCATGAAAAAGAAAAAAAAATATGGGGGACAAGTCTGGTAGGGCATTAAGGTTTCTCCCACCTTTCGTTCCTAAAAATAACCATTTTAGAACAAACATGGAATTTTTTTAAACAGCAGAGACAACTTTGCTTCATATTTTTTTAAAAGTTTAGTATTATTGCTAAAATTTCTGTTTTTTGTATATAGGTATCGATGGATCTCAACTTTTTGTTAATCCAGATGGAGAGCTTCAACCACCTTATAATGTACTGCAGTTCCAGTTTACAAAGAAGAGTATGAAAAAGCTTGCCGAAATGAAAAATGTCAACGGTACGTAGTATACTTTTTTTACTTTGTGAGAAAAGAGAGACAGTGAATCCTTTCTATGGGCTATTTGGGTCATTTCCCCAACGTATTTTTATTACTTGGAAAAAGTCTCATTTTGTAATAGCGATTAAGGTGGGTGTTGAAATCATTGAATTTTGGTGTTTTGTTAGTTTTTCTGGATGACAATTAACATCGCTTTTCTAGAATTTTCCTTTTTATATTTGGGCATTTAATCCTACTAAAGAAATTTCCTTATTTTAACTTCACACAACATTTTTTAGATTTCTCTTTTTCACCAACGCCGATTTATGAGATGACACCCATTTGTCATGGAGTTTCTTGCTCAAGTGTAACATATGAGATAGAGGGTATCAAGGGCGCCCGTGAAAGATGGCAGTTGGGATCCTTACCACTCGATGCTCCGATTGTGGATTTTTAAATAAAAAATGCAAAGATATGTAGATATGTTTGACACTCACACACAAGGCCAAAACTGCTGACACAAAATCGTCTTGAGCCTCACTGCAATAAAAGATTATAACAGCTATCATTTTGATATGCCTTTGTTTCTGTTTTATTGTACCTCGGTATATATTCTTCTAGAACGTCAACATTGATCCCAGGGCCTGCAGCGTCTTTTGATACGAGACGCCAACCAAATATAAAAAAATGTGATAAGCTCTGGGGACTAGTACTGATCATTGTGTGAAACCAACGCCAATGTCCACCAATTTAACACCAGAAAACCAAAGTTATTCCATCCTCTTCTATGGGGCTTTTCGTTGTCCGAGATTGTCAGAAAGAGAAAAAAGACCCTGGTAACGAGGTTCAGGAAACCTTGAAGTTCTTTATTTTATTTAAGTTTTGATTTCTATTATTATTTGATTTCTGTCGTTATTATTATATGTGTGGATATTTTCTCGAATTTTGATTGGCTAATCTACACAAAATATATGCTATATTTCTATTTTCTACCGAGAAACGAGTGCTACGAGAGTAAGGCCATTGTTTTCTTGAAAAACGAAAACTTGTCGGAAAATTCCTCAGTGAAAAATAATTTTTATGAAACTAACTAATATTCGCAGTTCAATTATTCTTTTTGTTCGCATATTGTCTTGCAATAACTTATATACAATGTATATAAGTTATTGTATACCATATACAATGATTTATGCTCGGTTTATCGGTTTATATGATAAACAAGTTATCGCCCTTTTTCTCAAAAAATGTCGGCATATTTTTTTTCGTTTTCGTATATTTCACTTTAAAAACTCAAAAAGTATTTTCGATATTTTTCTTGGAACTGTGCCTTATTGAATAGCGAAAAAAAAGGTCCGCATAAGTGACTAGCTAATTTTTAGTCCTAATTTTTCTTGACTAATTTTTTGAATAATATTTTGAGATCTTTTTATTATTTTTAGGCAACGGAATATGACATTAATGATTACAAATTTTTATTATAGTCATTTTGATTTGTATAATCCAGTACAATATCTAATAATAAAATAAAAGTCCGAAATAAATATAATATATGAATATGTTCAACTTAAAGTCTCCTCTTTTTATGAAGAAAAAAAATAAATACAAGCGACCATAACAGGAAAATGACAGAAAAAACTTTGCACATAACTAAGTTAAGTTTGGGGAAGAAAATAGGTGTCTGTCTAACTAGAGTTTAAAGTATGACTCAAAAAATTATGTACTTTTATCGCATGTTGGCAAAACCATCAATTCTTCCGACTTTTCTGAATTTTATTTCAAAAAGATTGTAGTATTATTCTTACATGCATTTTTACTTTTATATTATTATTATCATTACTTTGCATTTCAAGACTTCTTTGAGTGCAGAAGTTTTTCGAATAGGAAAATTTGCGAAATTTTTGCCTCCTTTACGAATTGATGTTCTTGAAAGGATTAAAGCATATTCTTTTGTTACAAAAACATACAATTAAACTGAAATAAACATTCCTGACCAGGTTTTTTACTCTTGTGTATTTGGTGAAAAAATGTTTAATGAAATTTGTCGCTTGAAATAAAAAGAATGAAAATTTTTTTATAAGGTAACTTTTTGACAGACACGCAATTTCTCGACGTATATAAATTATATCCACATAAATAAATAAAATATAAAAAATAAATAAAAAAAATAAAAAAATACGAATCTCTTTTAAGCCTATACATTCTATTTTACTCAGATACAAAAAAATGTATTTATTGAAACGTGAATCCAAAAGAGGACAGAATATGTTTTAACATATTTTTCATTTCATTTCCATTCCATTGCCCCACGTTTTTCCTGCATAGAATTTCTGCCAATTTCTAAGTTTTCAAGGGTTTTCCCCATCCTTCGTGTTATTTTCAGGATTTTGCCTAAAACTGATCTCTCACTTAAAAACAAGTTATGCATGTATTGGATATAAGTAATAATTTTATCAAAGTACCCCACGTACTTTGATAAAATTATTACTTATGTCTTCAGCTATTTAGTTTGATATTGTGAATGTTCATATTTAGTATTAAAATTTACATCAGTTCTTGATGTCATTAATTCGCATAATTATTAAACTTTTAGTTCTAAGAGAACATTTAAATCCCTTTCATTCAAAATCAACTTGTTTGACACTGGGAAGCCAAGCTTTAATTTTTATGCTATATTTCAAGGTTTCCAAGTACAAAGACAAAGAAAATACAAGGGTGCTATTAAGGCAAACGTAAAAAAGACACAAAAGTTTTAAAAACAAAACAAAGAAACAGCAATTGGTGTGTATTTATTTCACCTCCTCCGTCAATTCGTCTTCACTGTTCTGTAGTTCCTCCATCCAATCATTTAGCTCGTTTAAACTCTCGATATCTGATTGGTGCAGTTTTATATCCAGTGAACGGAAATTTTGCGCAATGTGATTATGATTTATTGAACTAAAAGACAATAACGAAAGCACGTTGAGGAATTTCTTACAAAAAATACAAATTAAAAAATAATACGACAAAATATTTTCACAAGAATAACTTTCACCAATTGTAACATCGAAGAAACGCTCGAATATTTTTGACAAAAATATTAGCATAGATAAACTTTCGTGAATTAATATATTAAAATATTTTCAACTTTTGCAAATTAAAATTTTCGCCTTGAAATTCGCAATTCAAATAATCCAAGAATTTGCAACACAATTTATAAAATTTTACAGAACCAACCGTGGTATGACTGTGACGTTAACATGGATGGCCCATCTCAGCACAACATGTGAAATGACGTAATCATAATGGCCAGCAATGGCTGTGATTAATTCAGATTCCAGCACAGGATTATATGACAAACCAAATAATTTCCAACGCGAACCTAAATCAGTTATTTAAACTTCTGTTATCACATCTATACAAGTCAATATATTTTAGCACACAGGTTCGCGGGTCTGTAGTATTATTCTAACGAACATTTTGTACACTTTACCTAAAAGGTCCCCACCGTATTTCATATCACGTCAACTACAGCATAATGCGAAAAGGTCAGGCTACTTTGCCACTACAAACCCCGTGGTGGACTTAATGGCGCTCTTGAGCATGAAAGGGCTAATTAAAAATTTTTATTCAAAAATCTGTTACTTTTTGCCTTTTTTATTTATGTAATTATGCACAGGTTTACCCTTTCAGCATCGAAAAGTTGTATCCAAAGATTTGAACAGATTAAAAAAAAGGTACAGAAAACACGGTGTGGTGTGTCAAATTTAATAATTTTAAGCAAACAAAGTGGAAATAATAACAACGTTACCTAAGGTGGAAAAACCCATATATCTAATATTGTATTTGTCGCATATCTTCCTCGTTCCAACGTCTTGATTATAAGGATCAAACCAGTTTTGTACAACTGAAACAGGTTCGACCGACCAATTCAACAGCTCGATGATATTTTTCTCGTAAAAATTACTGACACCCAAACTTCGAATTTTGCCACGATTCTTCATATGCTCCATCGCGCGCCATGATTCTTTCCACGTACCATGGGGTTCACCTTAAAAACATAATTTTAAGAAGTTCCTACAAAGTTATTCCGGTTTTTGAATGCTAATTTTAACAGAATTTCCAGATACAGGTGTACAGATGTGATACAAAATGTAAGCATAACTTATTCGTTTTGCGCAATAGCAACATAAACGTATTTCGCGCGTATTAATTTTCGCGCAATAACAACATAAACGTCTCGAGTATTAATTTTCGTGCAATAAAAACATAAACGTATTTCGCGCGTATTAATTTTCGAGCAACGGCAACATAAACGTATTTCTCGAGTATTAATTTTCGTGCAATAAAAACATAAACGTATTTCGCGCGTATTAATTTTCGCGCAACAGCAACATAAACGTATTACGCGCGTATTGATTTTCGCGCAATAACAACATAAACGTATTTCGTGCGTATTAATTTTCGCGCAATAACAACATAAACGTATTTCACGAGTATTAATTTTCGTGCAATAAAAACATAAACGTATTTCGCGCGTATTAATTTTCGCGCAACAGCAACATAAACGTATTACGCGCGTATTGATTTTCGCGCAATAACAACATAAACGTATTTCGCGCGTATTAATTTTCGCGCAATAACAACATAAACGTATTTCACGAGTATTAATTTTCGCGCAATAAAAACATAAACGTATTTCGCGCGTATTAATTTTCGCGCAACAGCAACATAAACGTATTTCGCGAGTATTAATTTTCGCGCAACGGCAACATAAACGTATTTCACGAGTATTGATTTTCGCGCAATAACAACATAAACGTATTTCGCACGTATTAATTTTCGCGCAACAGCAACATAAACGTATTATGCGCGTATTAATTTTCGTGCAATAAAAACATAAACGTATTTTGCGCGTATTAATTTTCGCGCAATAACAACACAAAGGTATTACGCGCGTAATTTTCTCGCAATAATTTTCTCGCAATAATTTTCTCGCAATAATTTTCGCGCAATATCAACATAAACATATTACGCGCGTAAACTTTTCTCGCATTTTTAAATCCACACTCTGCCCCCACATTACAAGGACGACAAAGAATTTTGTTTTTATCAGAAATATTTTAAAATAGAGCCTTTACAATGTAGTTTTCTTCCAGAGAGGAAATAAAAAATCATTTTTGCCTCACAAATGTCAACACGGTTGCGGGCGAAATAAAACTTCTTTCAGGGTTAATTTGCGCATGTGCAAAAACCTATTACGCATGTGCAGTTTGCACAACCACGATGTGTAAGACATCATGTAAATGCAACGATGGCGAATTTGGTAAAAGGCTACTCCAAATGAATTTATTGCACAAGTCATAATCATTTGTGACTTAACGATCAAGGATCTTGATGTACAAAAACCCCGAAAGTTTATTACTTTACAATGAAAGAATAATATAAGAGGAATCGATTTTAGCATAAGTGTTTGTTGGGCGTTTAAATCTATAAAAACATTTTAAAACTTACCTTCGTCACACCTCAGAAGAAAATCGTCGCATTCAATTGAGTGAATTAAGAACAAATCGATATAAGAAGTATTCAAGTTCTTTAGAGATTCTTCTATAGCCAAGATTGTTTCGTTGTACCCTAAAAACTTCGGATGTAACTTAGTAACAATAAACACTTGTTCACGTGGTATGCCACTTTCACTGAGTGCCTTTCCAACACCTTCCTCACCGTGTGGATAACCATACGCAGTATCGAACATCCTGTAGAAGCAAAAAACAAATATATCAAAACTTCCCGCGTTTGCTGTTTTCTTTTGTGTACACAGATGGTTAGGTTTCGCAGTGTACTCACATACCTGTATCCGATACTGAGTGCATATTTTACAGTTTCGTACGTTGACTCGTTTAATAGAGCTGTCCCAAATCCAAGAACTGGCACTGTGGTAGATAAATATTTGCATTAAATACAGTGCACGTCACGGATGCTTCAACATCGAAACAAATATATTGTTTTACCAAATAAACTTCTGCGTGGATTCATTTTCTTGAGTCTATTTTTCAGTGGATTTATTTTTGTTAACAAAATTTATGACTAGCTTATTTTTAAATTCTGGTGAGTGGATTTCGAAAATTATCAGAACTCAAAAGTTTTGCGAGGATTTGATTTTGCAAATTTAATCTATTAAAAAAAATTCTACATTAGTAGGTATTTGGATCCAATACTAAGCATAGTGGTTATAATTCCTGTCTTATTTGGTTTTTATTGTAAAAAGATAACCTACTTTTATGCCCACTGATTAATACAACATCATCAGGTCTTTTGTTCCGCTTCGGTATTCTTAAATGCAAAATGGCTTCTTCATCATCAAAATCAATGGTGAGGGCATCTTTCATTGTCACATCTGTGTGGCTACAAGGTATTTGCTTTGATTGATTTAAAAGAAATTCTTTATATTGTGAAAGTGCCTAAATACAAACAGGTACAGTAAACAATCGAACAAAGCACTAGTACCGAAAAAAAACAACAACCTTTTATTAAGTTCGTAAAGGTAAACCTTTTCTGATGTTTAATTTTTTTTAATTGTTGTAATTTTAACATTGTTTTCTACAATATATTTGTTTTCACCGCGAAATGCTAACTTTTGCGATTAAATTTTTGCGAGCCATAGCGAGTGATAACGTGTTTTGCATTTACTACGATTAACTTCAAATTATTTTTAAAATATTTCAAAATATACTCGAACTAAAATTACTTTTTACTTTCATTTTTTTAAAATAAATATGACACCTTGAAAGAAAAATCATTTTTTAAATCAGGAATTTCGGGAAAGGTCTATTAGAAATTCTTTTAAGCATAGGATTTCTTGTTTGAAATAAGTGCTTTAGGAAAATAAAACAAGAAAATCCGCATCTTGAAACATCTGAATACAAAAAAGGAAATGACGATTTGTGGATTATATCACGACACGTCCTATTACGTTTTGATAGTTGGATGCACAATTATGTTATTTCTTTTATTATTATGATCCTTCAATCCATTCTGTTTCTATCATCAATTTAGTGCGCTTGAAGAAATAAGGATGTTTTTAGTTAGGCCAATTATGAACAAAAGGGACTATAACTCTCATAATCTTAACTTCAGCTACCATAAACATTTTCTTCAATACAATAATTGGTAAATTACACAATTTGAAAGTTACAGGGTATCCATACTAAAAAAATTGCCAGTCGATAGGATACCATGCCTAGACCAATACATACTGAGCATGTGCGATTGTAATAACAGAATCTATTTTCATCTAATCATTTGTACTTAATTACACATTTGACATTTTAATAATGCTTTTTAATCTTTTATTTTGATACTTCCTACTTTCTAGGAGGGTTTTCCTTTAGGTTCATGGGTTCTTCCATTTAAGCCCTAGGCCCTCCATAAGAGTCTTCTTACGCCATTTGCTGCAAAAAGTAGTCCTCAGTATTGAATACCCCTCCCTTTTTTAACTCTGAGGGGTAAAAAATCAATTGTTGTACACCACGAACGGCTTCTAGGCATTGGAATAACATAGGATCAACATTATACCTTTAGGTACGGTATGTCATGTTGGAATTCATACGAGAATACGTCAAATTCAATTTTAACATAATTAATCCCTTCTGTTGACATCACGTGATACCATGAGTATGCAGGAATGTAGAGAATATCTCCTAAACAATAAAAAAATACGGAAAAAAATTTATAATCATTGAACATGAACATAAAAAATGCGAACATAAAAAAATAATATTTAAAAGTCGCATGTGTTTGTTGTACTCATTTAGTTCTGATTCATTACACAATAATTCCTGGACTTGTCTGTCTGAGTCCTAACCTTGAAAGAGACCATAGCCACATGAAAAATATAGTTGGTCAGAAATGCTGTGATCAAAATATAAGCTTAAGTTTCAAGACATAAAAAGGGGGTTTATTTTGTTATTTATAGCTTCTCTGATTACTTTTGTAAAGTTATTTTAAAAATGTGTACTACATACTCCTGAGCTCTAAGGACAAAATATTTACTTATTGAAAATGTTACTTGCATCTCTGTTAATTCTAATGAAAAGCAAATGCATATGATTTTCAGGGCTAATTTCACAAACACTATTTTCTGAGAGAAAAAAGAAATAAGCTGTTTATTATTTTTCAATTTTGAGTAAAAACTATTCTATTCACTCTTGAACTTGAACAGAGAAAATATATTCTTTTGGTCAATAATTTCTTTTCAATTTTATTCTCCTGAAAAATGTTGGTGGCTCTTACAACAAATATAACATTTTATCGATACATACCTGGCTGTAAATCGACAATTTGGTAAGGCACATCCAAAACTTCTGGATTTCTACTTACATCCACGTGTTCAGTATCAACTGACTTGAGATTCTCACCACTCAACGAATTATTCGTAGCAAACAGCAAAACATTTTGTGATGTTGCAAACGAAGCGAGAAGAATATCTGAACTAGCAAACTTGATGTGTTGGCTGGGATCATTATTCATGTGTAAACGAACTGAAGATATTTCTAAAAGGTTTCAAACAAAATTAATAAAACTGAAAATGATGACAATGATTATGATAAATATTTGCTTCTATTCCGCTATTTTCACTATTTGTTTAGAAAAAAAGGACTTATGAAAGTTAGATAGCATTAATGTCCTGTCCTTTCGAATGTCTTTGTTAAGAATAAACAATGAATAAATAAAATAATGTTGAGTAAACACTAAAATTGTCTTATTTATGCAATCTTATTGTCCAAAGTTAGAAAAGAGTACATGTGACTAAATTTGCTTACATTTTCTCTAATATTATTAAGGTTTAATTAGACAATAATGAAGGTACAACACAATCAAATGAATATAATGTTTACACTTACTTTTTGCTAATTCATTACATTGTAATACGAGTGGCAAGTACACCCCCTGCAGTAATTTGCTATCCTTTGGAATAATTGTATTTACTTGATGCTTAAACTCAATGATTTGTCCAAATAGTTTCTCATGCGAACTATCCAGCACCGGCAATTTTTCATGGGTAAATATTTCATACACATAACTTAAGTTGTGCCATTTGCCATTGATAGGCCAATGACGCGAAACTCCTAAGAGGTAAAAATTAATAAGAATGTTATAACGAACCTTTTGAATAAAAACTTGCAAAAATGACAAGCACGGTAAATGATTAGACAAAATGAAATAAAACTTTGGGTTAACGAGAAAAAAATTTTTTATCGGCATATAGCTTTATTGTTTGCATTGCTGTTTAGAGCTCATCCTTCCTAATTTATGTTGGTACTCGGCAATTACCTACGCAAACAAAACAGACAAAGAAAAGGCATTACATGTGGGTAATTTTTTGCTGAGGTGAACAAACTGCTTAATAATCCAGATTGAATTTTTGAAGGTTTTCATTGTCAATTTAATTACGCCCCATAGATTATGATCTAGATATAAGTTTTGACATTTTGACATTTTCCATATAGATTAGGGTTCGAGAAAACCTGTGTTTTGGGGAGGATTGTAGGCCACTTGCCATTGATCTCTTGTCAATGGTTATTTTGTTGCAACAACCAATATAGACATGAAATACAAACAATTGATGAAAAAATGGGATTCACAATTATAACATTTTTTTGTATAATGATTCCCAAAGACAGGATTTCGATTTGCAAATTGCACATAGCGATCTGCTAATTTAAACCCTGTAGATATTGTTAACACAAGAGTAAAGCAATATCAGTGGGCCTTGTAAATATAGAGGAAGGTAAAAAATTGGTTCATGATTAGAGTGTTGGTGTGAAGAATAACTAGATTGTTAAAAAGTTATAAAGTAAGACATTGATTGTTAGAAAGGTGTTGGTTTACATCAGAAAGTACATAAAGAAGAGTATTGGAAGAAAAGACCACTGAGAAAGACAGAGTTAGTGACTTTAGATCAGTTATTACTGAGTTAAACTAATGATGGTACTCATTTGCCACCTAAATTTTTTGAAACCCTAACTTGAGATCAATGTTGGTTTAGCAAAGACATTTATGAGAGGATCTTATACAAAAGTACTTACAAAATGTTATTGCACACTTATCTAACAGTTTTTTAATGTACATCTGAAAAATAAATCATACCTTTAAGGAGAACAGGAGAATGCTGAAGAATATATCGTTGGTAGAAATCACTTCCGCCTGGACTAAATTGAACTGATGCTATAGACAGACTTTCTGGAATTCTCTGTTTACCAAGAGGAAGCATGTGACCTAATAAGGTAAAAAAGACAATCTTTAAAAATTACAACAGCACAAGCCTAAAACGGTTTTTACACAAATTAAAAACAAAGTTCAATATTTTGTTAGTTCTCTAAAGATACAGTAACCCCTTTTGACACACATTTAGTATATTTGAAACATCTTAAAATTACTAGATAATTTTTCCTTTGAAAGTATATCTTCTGAAAGAAGAGTAATTTGTCCACAGAATGATGCATTTTATTTACTATAAGGAATTTTGAAATAGGAGAAAAAAATCTGAAGTAAAATATACACCCTTTACTTCGCACTTTGATAACTCCCCTCATAATTTTCTTTTCACAAAAAGCACAGGATCAAATTTCTCTTATTCAGATTTCTGTTACTTTGTTCTATTTTTTCCCAAAAAAAAATGTTAAATAATTTGCCTTTTTTTCTCTAAAGTTACCAACAAATCTTGCTAAAAACTTATTTGTGTCACATTTCGACAAAATGGAGGAGAGAGAGATATTGCAATAAAAAATTACTTAGGGAGCGTTCACATATTACGTAATCAATTTTTTGCCTATTTTCTACTCCCCCCTGCCCCATGTAATCAGTTGTAATCATTTGGTTGACCCCCTCCCAAAATTACGTCATCATCTACTTAACCCCCTCCCCCCAAAAAAAAAAAATCCGTAAAGAATTATACCAGACCCTACAAAAGTTTTAAATATTTACAGTTTTATATTTTACTTTTATATTTTACATGCAAGATATAGAATATGGTGAATACAAACGCTTTAGATAGTTATTTTTAACACTCATGATAAAATATGCTGTTAATTTTTTTGAATTTGCTTATGTCATCAAACCACTTGACCCCTCCCCCCTCCCCCTCCCCCTCCCCCATAATCAAGCGTAAGCAATTTCGATGCCCCCCCCCCTCCCCCCTACTTGATTACGTAATATGTGAACGCTCCCTTACAAGAAAAAACCATTTTAAATACTTTTTCTTCAACCTGTTAAAATATGTCAAAATATTTACATTGGTATGTAAAGTGCGAAACTTTTCAATAACTGACTTAAAAACTGTCAAAATAGTTAATCAGATTTTGCAGTTGAATTTTTTTTACCAAGCTGCGGACTGAGATAAGACAGTATAGAAATATATTGTATATATTTATTTCTGTTTCTATGGCTCAAAAGGCAGGGTAAGAGGGGGTAAGTTGTGCATATTTAACTTATGCTGGTGTTCTGAAGTAATACTTTGCTATTCATGACTTTATCTATTATAAGCTGGCCTTGTTGGTGGTTTGTTTAAAGCTTTCCTTCTTGGTAGTTTGTTGCTGTCTTTGTTGACAGTTTGCTTGAAAACTGTCTTTGTCAACACTTTGTTTAAACACTGTCTCTGCAACAGTTTGTTTAGAACAAAAATTATGGCACATCCACATCCTGTGAGAGCTCTAATAACAGCCAAACTTGTACTTTTGTTGTTCCAGCCTTCCTAATTCATATTTCTCTTTTAAGTTGGATGTAACTTGAAATTACAATAGTTTTTCTCTTTTTTTTCCTCTCATTTTAACTGCTGTTTGGTGTATGGGAGTGTGCAATCGAAAAACCAAAATATATGTTGCCAATGAGAAACACAATTTTGCCGAGATGTAGCAGGCAAATTACATGTCACAGTTTTTTCCCAACGTGAAATAAGTTGAATTAGAAAGGCTGTGCTTTTTCTCTGAGTTGACAGCAATTAAACATAAACAGATTTTTTCTCTTACCAACATGATTTTCCAACGAAACCCGAGTTACTGATGCACACAACCAAACAAACATGGAAAGCATTGTTACAAATCTAATACAGTCTAAAAGTAATTCATTTTAACTTAATAACAAAAACAGATTTCCTTATGCTACTGGCATTTAGTGATAGCATATTTATTATGTTGAAAAAAACCTTAACACCTGCTTCAATTAATGGTTTTGTTTGTGAATACTCTTGAGAATTGTATGTGAATTTTTTTATATGCACAAGCACTTAAAAAAATAAAAAGAATTTAAGTTTTACAAAATTATGGTCTCCTCATAAATATTTAATATACTCAGTACCTCATTATCCATATAAATGGACCCTTATAAGAAGTAATATTTCCAAGAGAATTCTACTTTGTTACACAAAAAGACCATGTTAACATGTCTAAGTCAGAAAAATGTTTGCAAAGCAACAACATTTACTACTAGAGTATTTCTGTCTCTTTTGATGTGAGATGGGCAAATAACATATCACATCTTAAATTTTTTTCATCATGAAAAAAAATAATGCCTAAAAAAGTAAAAAATCAGTAAATAAGGTTTTCCATCACTACTCCATGTCGCAGACCATGAGTTTCATTTAGAACATTACTTGTTAAACAATTATCCATATCGAATAATGACATTTTTAATTTATTTTTGTATGTTTGATCCAAAAGAAAACGTTTATAATATTATCAGCTGAATAGGCTAAATATTTGCACTTAATCACTCCAGCTGTTCATTATTAATTCCAGGTCTATATAAGTTTTTGCATAGGTTATACCATCGTCTTAATGATTCTTCTGAGGATGAACATATTGGTATATATGTGTCATAAGGAGCAACTTTCTTGTTGTTGATACTTTAGGGTATGAGACTAAAGGTCTGGGTATCTAGTCTGTCCATATAAGGTGGGCCTCAGTTAGCCAATCAAAATTCCAGGGGTCCCCTATAAATAGGAGAGAGTCAGTCTGATTTAGTTTCTCACCTGTAGTTGCAATTACTTATGTTTGGTTAATTTCTTTTTTTTTCTCTTTATGTGACATACATGCATCGTCGCCCATACTATGTTGGAACGACAACGGATTATCTACAATCGAATTGGCTCAGTTTGGCTTAGTTTGACCAACAAGGTTTAATCCAGTGGTGGAAGCAATTGGCAATCTTACTACAATCACATCAATGTGTTAACTATAACTGGTGGGGATAGACAAAGTGTAGGGATGTGTGTGTACTCCTGGAAGATTATGGTACCCCTGGAAGAGTATGGTGAATACAGTACAGGTGCGAGGAGATGAACGATGGTGCCCTACGCGAGCAGGACAGATGACTGGGAAAATAACAGGAGGGGATGCAGCACTGACAGTCAGAGGTGGGGCACCAAGAGGTTAATAACAGGTGTGAAATGCAAAAAAAGCTAGAGCTCATAAAGAGTACAGTACAGTCTGAATGTAATCTACCGCGACGCGGAACTCGCATGAAGTAGTTACCACAGAACAATAACATTGCGATAGCTTTTGTTTTTTTAAGAAAATAATTGCCTCCTGATAAACAATGACCCCACGCGATCGATTGTTTTAATCACAATAGGTTGCAAGATCAATTTTAGCAATCTATTTTGCGCGAACTCTTTTGAAATTTTTTAATTGCAGTAATTAAAGTATAAAAGTTATCTCCACGAAGATCGTGTGTCCACGATTATTTTCGCAAGCTCCACGATTTTTATAGCCAGAATAATTTAATTTTTTTTCTTTTCAAAAAAGTGTTTCATTAAAGTTAATTTGTTTGTTTCAGGTTTTATCAAGTTAAAAAAGCATATTCGTAGTTTTTGCTTGGTGTATACTTTTTCGTCATGGACGCGATTGTATTTTTACGAAATGTCATTTGTCTAGAAAAGTTAAATTTGTCTGCGGCGATAGAAATGCTTTTTTAGATTGCATTTTAAAAGTTTAAAAACGAAAAGCGACGATAGAAATGTTTTTTTAGATCGCATTTTAAAAGTTTATAAACGAAAAGCGGCGACAGAAAATGTTTTTTTAGATTGCATTTTAAAAGTTTAAGAACGAATAGCGGCGATAGAAATGCTCTTTTAGATCGCATTTTAAAAATTTATAAACGAAAAAAAGCGGCGATAGAAATGTTTTTTTAGATGGCATTTTAAAGTTTTAAATACGAAAAGCGGCGATAGAAATGTTTTTTTAGATCGCATTTTAAAAGTTTATAAACGAATAGCGGCGATAAGAAATGCTATTTTAGATCGCATTTAAAAGTTTATAAACAAAAAGCGGCGATAGAAATGTTTTTTTAAATCGAATTTTAAAAGTTTAAAAACGAAAAGCGGCGATAGAAATGTTTTTTAAGAATCACATTTTAAAAGTTTAAGAACGAAAAACGCGAAAGGAAATGTTTTTTTAAGATCACATTTAAAAGTTTCAAATTGAATAGCGGCGATAGAAATGCTCTTTTAGATCGCATTTTAAAAGTTTATAAACGAAAAGCGACGATAGAAATGTTTTTTTAGATCGCATTTTAAAAGTTTATAAACGAAAAGCGGCATTTAATAGTTGTGAACAATGCTTCTCGTATGTTTCTTAAATTAAACGAGCTGGAATCTTTTTAAGTAATTAAATCAACAATACATTCTCGCGCAATGTATTATAAACTTAGCGAA
>JASGCC010000007.1:1813160-1833892 GCA_030067915.1 Hydractinia echinata
GAAATTTCAAAATAGCTTTTTCATTATATGTCTTGGCTGTTGAGTTTATTTCTTTAATTAGCGCCTTCCAATTTGGTGATTCCTTTCGATCCAGTTTCGACGCTATTCTCCAACATACACTGTCAGAAAGCGATTTCATTAACTCCGTGCCCGACATGTTTATTTTTTTACTACTGAAATGAAAGAAAACATAGTTGGAGTTATATTGATACGAAAAAGAGAAGAGGGAATTTTATTTTTTTAGTTGATCCTTTTCCACTAACCAACAGAAGAATTCAATTTTTTCTATGAATCAATTATATAATAAAGTAATAACCTCTAAATAGAATTTCTCGACTCTTTACTGAGAAAACTCAATTTTTATAGAGTGACGAACTTTCTCAAAAAATTTTCCCAGTGGAATTTTTTTCCAACTAATTTCCCAGTGTCATTTTCCAAAATATCATATACGATGACTAATCATTGTAAATAATCAAATGTTTTTATTACTCTGATTTTCGTGGGACTTTATATTATTCTAAATGTTTAAACCTCGCCCCCAGGACACGCTGTATCTTCTCTGAAATTAGGACGGTGATACGAACATTAAAGTAAGGGGCTCTAGAACGAGGTTGATATTTTTTGAGGAATATTATTAATACTTGTGCTAACTTATTGTACCTGATAAACGTTTGTGAAAAGCTAGTTAAGTTACTAATGAGTGTTCGTAAACCACAACCAGAAGTAGCTAGCTCTGGTTTTAAATAGTTAAGAGACAGACATAACATCTGCACAATCTCGTATCCAGATCTCTTTCTTGATGCTCAGGGATCGACGTTGAACATCTTCCGTATTATATTTTCTAAATAGTTTAATATAAAAAGTAACATTATAAGTTTTTTCACTGTTCGTTAACTAACTCTAACTCTGTATAAAAACTCTTTCTCTTAACAAGATTTTGTTAAAGCGAAACTACTTTAAAATAATAATACTTTATTCAAGCTTCAAATTACTCAATCCAATAAAAATTGACGTTCATGAATAATTACGTACTTTGTAATGGCACGCTGTTGTGTGCGAGAATAAAAACAAATATGGTAGACAAACGCAGTGAAATATACAAGCCTTATTAGAAACAGCAGTAAGAATATTTCAATCCAAAATGTACTCTTAAAAGCTTGTCATGTCTTTTATTATTTTTTTTTGCTACTATATCTGATGAATCGACTAAAAAAACCGTTGAACTCTAAGCAGTAACGGGACATGGAGAACATTCTAGATCTTTCTAGCAAAATGTTCTGTCATTGTCACTACGCCACATAAACAAAAGGGGCTAACTCGACTATAGCCAATATTGATTTGACGCAGCAAATGTAGCCTATAGGTTAAGCCAAAACAGTGTTTAAAAATTCCTAAAAAGGAAGAGACGCCATACTCGAAAACTTTTTCTACTTGTTTAACCAATTTGTAACCATAGTCTATAAAATATACTACAACAAAAAATCCTCGTAATATATAATAACTAAGGTGAAGTAAAAACTTTAATTTTAAACAACGTTTGGTGTAAACATCAACTACTCTAAACGCTTAACAACAACAATATCTTTTATAAACATTACCATATCGAATTTTTATGACCTTATTTTTTTCCACTGTGAAGTTATTTCCTAAGCGTTCTCCACCATGGTGTTTTTCTAAAATATTACGCTCACTACGTATTAGATTTGTGTAAGAGCGTTTTGTAATTACAAAGTTGTTTCTGATGTGGAATTTTTCTTGTAATTAAGTATCATTATTGTAGTTTACTGAGGATATGAAACGCGCACGTCCTACGTAAAAATAATCCAATAGTTTTCATGGGAAATCCTCAAAGAAATATTTTTGGTTCTGTTTTATTATTTTGGTGTAAACAATAATGTTTTGCGTGGGATTAATGATAAAAAAATTAACAATTTTATTGTAGTGTTGGTGATGATACTTTTATTCTTTTTTCATGCTCACTCACAGCTCTACATGCTGTTAGTACTGAAGATTCTGGCAACTTCTTTCAGTTTCTAGTATTAACCAAGGTAAGAGATGTAATCAGAAAATACCTTATCGTTAAAATTTCGTCGGTGAAAAGTGACGAAATTTGAAAAAAATTTCGTCACTTTTCACCGGCGAAATTTTATAACCGACGAAATGTTTTGACCGACGAAATTTTATAACCGACTAAAAATTTTGACCGACGAAATTTTTAACCAAAATTGAATTTTCTATTTTACGTGTTTTTATTCGTGTTTGAAGTCGACAGACCCTTTTAAAGTCATATTTGAAGCCATAAAAAGGAGGATTAGTATTAGGAGTATTAGGAGGAAAGATAAGAAAACTAAAATTTCAAAAAACATAAGTAAGTTTTCTCTTTTCATTGTATGTAAATAAATCTATTAAGATAAATGACTAAGTTGTTGTCTCTGCTCATCAAATGGGTTCTCTATACGTGAAAAGACGCTGTTAGCCTCTGTGACCCCTGCAGTATCAAAAGTTTTGTCATTTTCATTGTTTTTGAGTGATAGAGTTTACAGAAGTTCGTTTAAATTTGTACTTGGGATATTTCTTTGAAAAATGATCAAGAGCATCTTTAGCGCTATGCCTCAAAGCATATTTTCCAACTTCTATGCGAACTTGCTTTGGTACGCTTCATAACGACGAAGAGGAAGAAGAAAGCGAAGAATGTCTTGAAAATGAAGAAAAAAACACTTGTATTATTATTGACTAGTTATTTAAACCCGTGGAATAATCCACTAAATTTATTGTGCTTCTTATCACAAAAATGTTTGTTAGCAATTTCATTAAGAAGGCTGAAAAAACGTTTTAAACGAAAACCCCTGGAGGAATCCACTCAAGAACATTTAAAATTTATTTACGTTTTATATCACAAAGTGATTTGTTATCAATTTCAATAAAAAAGTACGAACAATGAATTAAAACTTTTGAACAAAATATAGACAACAATAATAACAACGTTAATTGCCTGTGACTTGCACAATAATTTATAACAAAGCACTCGTCACGGTAAATTTATATTAGCATGCAATTAAATTCCTAACTAATGAAATCATTTTATTTTATCACATGATTTGTTCTAGCCAATTAAAATCGTAAACAAAACTTTTTTAAAATACAGAACACTTTTATAGTGGATGTATTATAGACGCTTTTAAAGAAAATTGTAAAAAATATAATCCACTTTGCCTGTTACAGAGACACAGAACTGGCGTATTATTATAGAGATTAGCATTTGTTTTGTCAAATATAAGTAAAAAACTAAAAAACTGTTTTCTTCTGAAAGGGGGTTAAAACTTTTCGTCGGTTAAAAGTGACGAAATTTCAGAAAAATTTCGTCACTTTTCACCGGCGAAATTTTATAACCGACGAAAAATTTTGACCGACGAAATTTTAACCGATAAAGGTATACAATCTCGTTATCCCGCCGTGAGAGCTTGGTAGATTCTTTGTGTCAGACGGTTCTGTTCGAAAAATCTAACATTCCCTTGGGACGAGGTTAGGAAAAAATTACTATATTTATGAACAGGCGCTTCGTTTCTAGGGCATTTTGCCCTTATGATGAAATATACACCGGCGATAACGGCTCTAAAGCAATAGTCTTTATGATGAGGGGTCATGTGGACATATAAGGTACTTTGTTCATCGCTCGTTTATACTTTCCGTTGTATATTAAGATCTTTAGATTCTTTATTATCATAATTTTAAAATGAAAATTGTAAATTTTCGTTTCAGTTAAAGTCACTTGCGTCACAAAATCCTCATCCCCGGGACTTATGACCCCTGAGCGTTGCTGAGCGGCCAAATAATTTTCACCGCTGCCACATTCATCGAGAATGTAATGGAACTTTTTTTTTTTCGCAAATTTTATTAGTAATCGAACCGTACTTCAAATCTGTTCAACCTTTAGACTGGATGAATTTCAGCGTCACCATATTGATGTACATATTTCGTGTATCATCAATGTTAAACTCAGAGAGTGTGATGAAAGACATCACACAACCTCGAAGCTAAGAAATTTAGCGTAGCATATTTTAGTTATGAAATCCGGACAAGGCCCTGGCACAACAAACCTAAAATCCACCCAAAACTAACCATGCGGACAGACGTGACGTTTGAACTAAAAATGTCGTGATGAAACCAGCACATAATCCCTGGAATTGGCGCCCAATGCCTTTCCAATATTTAGTTGTTTAAAAAAAATGTATTATTTAAAAATACCTTTCCTTCTTTTTTTATCTGCACTTTTGAATATTCCATAAAAATGTTTGTCTGCATCAACCTCGTTCCCAGGGTATTTTGCCTTGTTGGTGAAGTTGAACTCCGTAATAACGGCTCAGGGGTTACAAGACCCTGGGGACGAGGTTGTGTCTGTATTTGTCTTTCTACTTGAAGTAGAAACAAACATAGAAAGTGTTTAATGTTTATTGAAACATTTTGTTTTTGTTTGTTTACGTCATTTCTTGCTATTTATAGTACGCAAGTAAGTAACGGAAAGTTTATCGTCCTCGGGGATTTCACCCTCACCGTTGGCTGTTCTTTTCTCATTATGTATCATATTTAGAAGGAAAAAATGAAAACAGAACCAAAATAAACCTTTCCTAACTTTCTCAGTATCAAATTTTGTAAACTACCCATTTTTACCCAAATTTCCCCAATTACCAACATATTTCTTGACGTCATTACATGATAAAAAAAATTTTGATTTTTTTTTCAAATACTTAATCAGGATAAAACAAGGTAACTCTGGTCGAAATTTGAAATTAAAATCACAATCTTATCAAGAGTTATGGGGGGAGCACTTTCTACTCCCGCCGGGGTTTCTAAAGACACAAAAGGCCTGGGGCTAGTAGGGTTAATCTCCACCCAGGAGTGTGAGACTCTACCTACTCTCCTTTCATATGCTTTGTCGAAGTAGTATAGTTTTACCATACTTCAACTGCATATTGCTGCATATCGCCGTTTTTGTTGTCGGAATTCCCGGAAGCAGAAAGAGTAACATTAGGGCATGGGTCTGTGGGACTTATGGTTCCAAATAGCCTAATAGAACTACATAAAGTGCGCCAAAGTGATAACTCGAACTTGCAATCTTAACGATCACAAGTCGAATGTACCTTCACTAAATTTTTAGAAAAGACTCCAAAAGCTTTCTCGATAACAATTCTCTCAAATGAGCGCCCCCTAAAAAATCAAGTTTATATAGGTCACAATTGAGCATCTGCTACATACTGCAGTGGAGTTAAAATTGTGTCAAAATAAACATAGAAACCCCAGTTATTGAACGAAGCGATACAAAATCTTTGTTGGACGAGGGGAGTCCACAATACCTTAATTTAATGGAAAATTTTTCGTTGCCTTGGCATTTTTAAAATTTCTTGTTTACAATTTTCAAAAGCCACTTAAAATAAAGGCTATGATTTCTAACCCAGTATTCTTTATATATAATTCGTCGGACAAAATGTTTTGTCACTCTGAAATTTTGAAATTTTTGTCTGAAACTTTCACGCCCCGATTATAAATAACCTTTTACCTGGTGAGAAGGCTGTACTTCGCTGGCTCATGTGAATGACTTACGGATGTACGAACCAACATTTTTTGCGTAGCGCCACAAAGTGAAAAAGAGCACACGCATAGGGAATATACTTGTTTCGTTTTCAGGCTCTTTTGATCCTGGAGGTAACTAAATTTTTAGTTATTATTTTTTTGCTTTTGTTTCCTAGGTAAAATTGGTGGCATAAAAAGATGCAAAAAAAAAAGGAAAGGAAAAGAATGGAAAAAAATAAAAAGGGAATTTTAGATTGCTTGTTTTTCTTTCGTTTTTCATCAATTTTTTATACCAACTCACACAAAAGGCTATAATTTTGGACAAAGATAAACCACCAGGATAAAAAAATTAGGAAAAGAAAGATCTTAGGGAGAGTTTTCTAAATTAGAGATTCACGTCGATAACGTACAATATAAAAACAGTATGGAAGACGAACGATAATTGACTTTTGTAAACTATGTAAGATTACCACATGGATTTTCTCAGAGGAGCTAATTATAAAACTTAAGCGATTTTATTTCCGTGTTAATTGGGCCTCTTCTGTTCTCCCGTGAAAATCCAGCTGTTTTATTCTCTGATTCATGTTACATTTAACTTAAATGGAATTAAAAGGAAAAAATAAAGAAATAGATAAAAAGATTAATTTAATAATAGGACACGAAATAGATTTAATTCCTTGTTACTTTTTATCTTTTTCAACTTTTGAGATTGGAAGTATTGTTGCACGTTCTCCGAAAATTTGTCATGGCCAATCTAAAACAGCGAGAGGTCTTGCTTTCCGAGCACGTAATTTATAAAAGAAAAAGCGCTGAGTTTGTTTGGTTGTTTTTTTCGTAAAAATAGGTTGAAATAACGCGATGCTTGATGCAAACCCAGGATCAGCAATAATTTTTTTTATGTGAGGTTAAAAAGAATTATCTAAAAAATTAAATCGTGCGATGTTTACACACAATTTGTCCCTTAGAAACTGTTTGTAATCGATTTAGTAGCTAGGGAGGGACCACGCAAAATCTAAAAAAACATTTGGAACCAGAAAAAAGCTTCTCTAAGTATAAAAAACTCCATAGATAAGAAAATTTTCGTAATTATTGGCGGCTAGTAGCTTTTTGTCTAATTCAAAATAATAAAGCAAAAAACGGTAGAAACAGTTTGTTGTTTGTTGATCAATATATATTCATTTTCCCAACAAAATTAATAAACTTTTGCAACAAAAATGCGGGTGGAGTATAAAGAAAGTTTTGGAACTAGACCCTTCCTATAAATAATAAAAACACAAACTTTTGACGAAGTACATCGACAAGAATTAAGTGGACGATTTCTAATCCCTTGAAGATTTCCAGACGGATGAATTTTTTGAATTAAAAGGGAGGGGAGCCGGGTTGGGGTTCAATTGATGAGTCATTCCTTAAAAAAGTAAATAATTCCTATTTTAATTATATTATTTATTTCAAATTATTCATGGTTATAGCTAGCATACATTTTCTTGGATTACTAGTTCTAAGTGACGCACATTTTTGTTTCTTCATAGCTTTAAATCTTCTTTAACATGTTGAACCTATGTGGCTACAGTCTAGCTTATCTCTGTTTGAAAACGAGGTTCAGATATACCTTTGATTGTGGATTATGATGATGTTGTTAAAAGACTTAAGACTCATACCAAGGTAATTTATGCAAGCTAAATGTAATACCTTAGCATGTCGTATTTGAAATCTTATTCCCCCAGTTTGTTTGTACACGGTCTGGGTATTAAATTGCTTTTTCGTCATTCGTTTTCAATACGTTATGGTCTCTAATATTAGGAAAAAATTGAACAGGTGGAACCTACTAGCTACAAATTTTATTGTTCTCTCATTTCCTTTCTCAGTTGTAATGCAACATCCTAAAAACAGACACAGCATGAAATGTGTGTCTTAAAAACATCTCCCTTGTTTTTATAGAAGCGCTAAATTAATTTGTCGAAAAAAAAAGGATTCTCAAAAAATTCATCAGACGGATTAAATTTATATTAAAAATATGAAATTAATACTTTGTGACTTTTATCCTACCTTTTGTTCTTTGCCACAAAAGAGCACTTCTACGCGGGAGTTAAATACGTCTTTAGAGCGCGCCAACACGACAACTTTATGCAATAATGTCAGCTGGGTGGAGAGCCATTAAAAATTTTCACGACAGTGCTCCAAACTTCCAAACAAAGGTTACAAAAACTCAACACGCTACAAATACAAGTGCATCCTCCATCCCAGCTGTGTTTAAGGCATTCCCGAAAATAGAAAATTTCAAAGAGAGGAAAATAGGTGTGGTCACATTTATCACGTGGTCTCGCCACTTGCATAAAGATAAAATTAGCTATCATTTCCAGCTACGCTTTGAATAATAATACTCGCAGGAAGCTTCATGTATAATGCATGAGTTCTATTCATCGCAAGAAATTAAATAAGGCAGAAAAGCAAACAATTTTTTATTTCTTTTTTGCGACGGTACTTAACACAACTATATGTAACCCATTGTAAGCAAGTTTTTCAATACAAGAGTTATATAGCTAGGTGAAACACGTATGTCCGCTCGCTGCTTAAAGAATTCCAAAATGGCTGCTTCAAGATGGTTCGTCATTGCTGTTGTGATGTGTTTATATGGATTATCTGAACAAAAGGAAACTGTTAAAGGTAAAAAATTCTTTTTCCAGCAATACCTTTTTGTATTACTCATTTTTCTTCTTTGATTGACAACAACAAGAAAATAAATCTATGTGGCGCATAATGGCAGCAGGAGCCGCGAGGCAAATAAAACAAAGTGTAACATAATTTTTATGTCATCAGTATAATAGTTGTTGGTTTAAAAATACAGACATGCTCGCAAAAAAAGCTCGCAAAATAATTCGCGGAAGCGGTTTCGAATTTTAATTTTGTTTTTGTATATATTTGTATATATTCTTCGTCAGGCCACTATTAAATTTTAAGCAGTAATATTGTTATAGACGGAATAGCTGAAAAAATGGCGCCATTATATTTTCCCTTTTATTTTGTAACATCTCTTGACTGAAGCTAATCTTTAAAACAAAAGGCATGCAATCATCAAAGTAAAGAACTCCGAATGGTCGATTTATAACTTTTTTTTCTCTACCGTCGTAAGTGTTAGTGAATCATTTGTAATCCTTGTGAAACATAATCATGTCGGCAATTACGGGATTTCCCATTCACCAATCACAATTTTTGCTTAAAACGCCCCCACGATTTTAAGAAACAAAGATGCTATATAAATAACCCACAAAATGTAAAGGAGAAAAGAATTTAAAAAATATTGTCCAGAACCGAAAATTTCAGACCAAAAATTATTATAATACGTTTTTCTCCGCGTATTCTGTTATTGACGTATTGATTTTTATAAACATAAGAAAAAATAAAATCATCATGCTCGTGATAATTGGTTTTATTTACTTTCAGTAAACAAACAAACAAATAAACAAAACAGTCATCATCAATCGTGTTAGCATTACTCATCGTTGTATCTCAAATAGCGTGCAACCTTAAACTTCGTTTCCAGTGCTTTTTCTGATACGTCATTTAAATTCGGTTTTGAAAGATAACCAGCACGGAAATGTAACCTCGCCACGTAATGGCTCCATGATCTTCTTATTAAAGATAACGAATTTTTGAGGCAAAATTGATAAGAAAGAAATGTATAAAGCAGCTAACAAAATAGCTACCCAGCATTCTCTCATTGAAAATAAATATAATAACGGCGGGTCATACCGACAGATGGAATAAAACTCTAAAAGGAAAAGAACAAAAATAATCTTTCTTACGCATTATTGATGTGTGGTCGCTTTGGTAACCACATTTCAAAAAAATATTACAGTTTTGATAACAAAATACCGTTTGAAAAAAAGACACCGAGAAAATGATTAATTTTAGACTGAAAATCACACATGGCGATATTTTTCACCTTTTTGCCACAAGATTTGCTAAAAAATTAGAAAAAGAACTGGCAACGAATTTGGAAGTGCAAATACTTTCTTGTTTCGTTTCTTTGTTTTTCCCGCCAAATAGGTAGAAGCCATTTCGTTTTTGTGACATTTCTGTGTAAGGATAATAATGATAACATAATGCGAGGCTAAGCATTACATGCCTTATCATCAGCACAAACCTTGTCGACCCTTCTTTTGGACGACCCTTCTTTTGGTTGGCCCTTATTTTGATCGGTCTAGACTCTTGGCGGCCCTTATTTTTCTAAATTACTGTATACGCCTTTTTCAATTACCGTAACTTTTGATTTTAATTTTAAGAAATATGTAGCGTCGAAAAAGCTGGCCTCAGCTGTGTCAGTGTCATATAAAGTATTTCCTCATTATCGGCAAAAAACAAAACAAAAAAAACTGCAGTCTATGAAATTCTTTATAGGTTAGCTATGTTTTTATTGATTTGGATGATCTCATAGGCAACACGAAACCAACCAATCAATCTTACTTTGCCGAAAAATTGAGCAATGAAGCTAAAACGAAAATTTGTGTGCCTTTTCCTTTCATCAGGTTACATTGCCTGCACACATAGCACTGCTTAATTTGTTTTGCCAGCCACAAATTCCAATTAGAGGGCAGCAGATGCTCCACTAGACGGGCACACTGCATTAAAAGCAGGCGGAGAGAGGACTCGAACCTGCAACATTACGGTCACAAGCCAAACGCATATGTCCTTGCATTTGTTAAAAATTCCAATTAGGCTATGCCATCTCTATATTATATTTGAACACACAAACTTATTAAAGAGGTTTTGTGTGAAGTATTTCAAACTCTGAGACAACTTTGTTGATAAAACTGGCGACAAAAAAAGAAGTGTGGGCGGACGAAAAAGTTGATTATGTGATTTCCGTTATCATTAGCAGAACTTTACAGCTGTTTTACTACCCATAGGAATAAACAAATTAGATATATTATATTTCCTGGGCAACAAGTTTCTGTATGAGGTCAAATATGTGTCATGCAGATACTTATTATAATTCTTCAAAAAATAGTTAAAACTTTGTTTCTAATTATCTATCTACCTTACATGCAGTTATTAAACTATAGTTGGAAAGCCATGCTACATTGTCACATTGATAGAACAACAAACAACATATTTTTTTTACTTGGAAACGCGGTAGGGTTTCACTTTTATAACAAACCACAATGTGTGTTTTCCTCACACTGAAAGAGTAAAAGCGAAAAAGCATTTTGGTATTTCGACTTTAGATTCAGAACTAGTGTTAATACTTCTGGTTAACAAACCATGGCGAGGTCTTTACTATAAAAAATTGTTTTTATTGTCAACGACAAATGTGGTTGTCTTTGCATGTGACAAGCAAATTCTTATTGAATTCCATCCTTAGTTCTTATGTTTCATGCAATCTTTGATATGTGCTGCATCTTGAAAGTTAATTATGAGGCCAGTGAAGGCGAAATTGGGGCCAGAATCTTGTCTCCCTTCACAATTTTGCTAACCCTAACGAAATTAGAAATTCTCGCAATGTGCAGCCCCTGTCAACAACGATGACGGAGATCGACCTTTTCCACTATATAGTTGGCCGCTTGAAGGCTTTTTCCCAAACACACTTCTTCGCTAAGCAAAATACTGAAAAAGGTTTTCTGCCAGAGGCGCATTGCTCCGCCCACATTAAATGACGTGAGTACAGCCAAGAATTATGTCTCCAAATTCAATAAAAATATTTGCCTTGGAGACTCGACTGGGTTTAAGCATAAATAGCTGATTGTAAGGAGAGATTGAGAAGAATAGATTTATAGGAAAATAGTTGTATCGTGTTCGTTAGAAGCGAAAGTGGAAACAAAGTGCAGTCGTTATCGCATTTCCTTAAGGAGTGCATTTTATTAAAACAAAATTCAAAAAAGTATTTCAAAAGGTTGTTATTTTTTACTTTTGGAAAATATTAATCGTCCAAATATTTGACCTAAATTACGCCCACCTTTTTAACTCACGCCTACATGTTACGCCTCTTGACTGGAATAAAAAATAAATATTAATAACACATATATTCTTGTAATAAAAGACAATTGTATACATGATTGGGTTTTTTAAGAAGACTGGTGACCAATTGTAAAAGATGTGAGATTTTTCATGCACAGACCACCCATGCCGACACGCCATCAAAAAGTTTATCCTAAATCTTTTAAAATCCAATGCTTCCAATTCCAATTCCAGATCACAATCACACTACCAAAAACAAGTTTGCATAGAGTATATAATTTTCAATTTATGCATGGAATATTTAATTGCTCTATAGAAAAATATCTGTCTCGTAAAAATTGATTTAATTTTTTGGACATAAAACTAAAGGTTTTTATTTTCAAAAACAATTTACCTGTAACCCAACCCAGGGCGTGTTGTATTTTTCTGACATCGGGACGGCGATATTTGTCTCGATATAAAAAAGACACAATAGGCGCTGGGAACGAGGTTGCCTGTCTATTGCAGTTTAATCCCCATAACTTGAACCCTGATAACTGGAACTTTTGGTAACTCGAAATGTTTTCCTGGTCCGTCATAGGTTCGAGTTATCGAGTTAGTTAACTAGTTAGTTAAGAGTAAGCAAATTTTGAGTTAAACTGATTCGGAGGAACTTTATCCAAGATTTGTGCTGTAAACTCCGCAACCTTCCAGGACTTTTTTGCTGAAAGACGGCGAAATATAACTTCTTTTTATTTTCGTTTAGACGAAGCATCGTCAAGCTTGCCTTACTTCAAAAAATCAACAAAAGCTGATAAAGATCTGTCTTCCGTTGAAAGTGACATACTAAAGAGAGCATCATCTCTGCTAGCAAAAGTTTTAGAAAAGTCGTCCGAGGAGAAAAAAGCTGATCTGCCATATTTCAAGAAAGAAACAAATGATTTGCCTTACTTCCGAAGAGATGCAGAATTACCGTATTTCAAAAGATTGGCCGATATACTGCCTTATTTTAAAAAAGAATCAAGTGACTTGCCTTATTTCAGAAGAGACGCTGGCAAACTTCCTTACTTCAGGCGAAATGCTGGTAGTTTGCCTTATTTCCGCAAGGAAGCCAAAACATTACCCTATTTCAGAAAGGAGGCGCTGAATTTACCCTACTTTAAAAAGGAGGCAAGTGAATTACCGTATTTCCGAAAAGAAGCTGAAACCTTACCATATTTCCGAAAAGAAGCTAACAAATTACCATATTTTCGAAAAGAGGCTGAAAACTTGCCCTATTTCCGAAAAGAGGCTGAAACCTTACCGTATTTTCGTAAAGAGGTTGAAACCTTACCGTATTTTCGAAAAGAGGCTGATAAGCTACCTTACTTCCGCAGAGAAACCGACGACATACCGTACTTTGGGAGAGAAATGGAAGCCTTACCCTATTTCCGAAAAGAGGCTAAAGCCATACCATATTTCGAAAAGAAGCTGACAAATTACCATATTTTCGAAAAGAGGCTGAAAACTTGCCCTTTTTTCGAAAAGAGGCTAAAACCATTCCATATTTCCGAAAAGAGCTTGAAACCTTACCGTATTTCCGAAAAGAGGCTAAAGCCATACCGTATTTTCGAAAAGAGCTTGAAACCTTACCGTATTTCCGAAAAGAGGCTAAAACCATACCGTATTTTCGAAAAGATCTCGAGAGCTTGCCTTACTTTGGGAGAGAAACGGCAGATGATGACACAAACCAGCTAGCGTACTACCGTAGAGATATGTCTTCACGCACAATAAGATCACGCCCCTCGAGCACATGGTACAAAAATCGTTGGGGAAGAAAAGAAGACATAATCGGTGGTGAACGATCGGTAAGTGACGCTGATTTGGAAAAGCTAAAAAATCTTATCGCTCCCTTGTTACGGGAAAGGTTTGGAAATGAAAAGAAGGGCGGTTCCCAGAAAGCTTGGCTAAATAATCGTTGGGGAGATGCTAAGCAAACAAAGAAGGAGAGTGACGAAAAAGTGAAATCTTCAATGGAAGAAACGAAGAAGAGCGAAGAAGAGGAATAACAAGCTGAACAGTTATTTCACTCTAATACTGTGGTTAAAAGAATATACTTTTAACGTTTTACTTGTGTTCATTTTTGTAAGTAGTGTAGATTATCAAAAATAAAAAAAAAACTTTCTTTAGAACTCTACTTTTTTCCGACATGCTTTGTACACAAATAAAGCAATAAATATATAGTTTAAATATTTCTTTTTATTAGAACGTGCCCATCCCTCTTCCAAGTAAACACTGAGTTGATTGTTACCTTGAATAGTGTAGTAATGCTACGTAAAGAAATGGAGGAAATGGTAGAACTATCCCCCTTCCTTGTGAATAAAAATCGTGCTTTCCCAATAGTAGAGTTTACATGGACACGACGCGGCTATTGTTTGTTAATATGTAGATTGCGAGATCGTCAGTTGATTGTTACCGTCATCACAATTTCCTGCTCCGTCCGGCATAGCCTAAGCAATAATTCTTATTTACTTATTGACGAATCCTGTGCTTGCGACCCGGTACTGGGCCGAAGAATGTATATCAGTTCTTAGTTGCAAAGGATGATCCTAGCTTTATTCTTCAACTTCATTCCCATGCCTTTCTCTTTCTCCAGATAAAACAGGCTGACTTGTCATACTATCGAGATTGTTTATCAAAACTTAGTGGCATTGTTCTGCCCAATCTTAGGACACTGCCCAATCTTTGGACATAAAAGTTCTTAAGACTGGCCGGCCAGTCTTAAGACCGGGCAGGGCGTCACAAGATTGGGCAGGAGACCATGTAAGGCCCATCTTCAGACGCCTTTTAGATTTTAAAGAAGGGATGTGCCACACAAGCTCTGTTATTTGCAAGACCCAACAAACATTCTCAAGCACATTAAAAAATCATATTTGAGGTATTTACCTACACCACAAAAAACGATTTTGCTGGTACTGTTGAATTGACCAGGCCAGTTTTCGGCCACAGTATAAATCGTAGCTAGCAGGCTAGCTGTAGCTATAGCACATATTATACGTTTAGCATTTTTATACAGTTGGTAGTAGCCAAATTTTAAAAATAAAATGTTTATATATGAAGAATCAGATAAATCTTATTCAACCATATCATTAGTTAGCTAGCTGGTAGCTAACTTCATTGGATGATAAGTTTAGCTAGCTAGCTAGTTAGCTATAGCCAGCTAATATGTTTGAATAGTTTACACATGGTATAATTTTTTAGCCTTTTGATTTGCAAGAAAAGTTTCAATTTAAAGTTCCTTTTAAGAGGTAAGCCAGCTACAGTCAAAATTTTTTATTGTTTTCTTTGTCTTCCATAATTGTTCTAAGATTGGACATGTACGTCCATAGATTGGGCAGTCTTAAGACTGGCCACCAATTTATCACTGTCAGAAGATTGGCCTGGCCAGTCTTAAGACGGGGCGCGTTCCAAGATTGGGCAGAACAGCATGCTTATCTCCTATTCAAATAATAAAAATCTCGTTGTAATCGGAACTGAAGAAAGATAAATTAGTTTCCTTACAAAAAATACACGAGAAGGAACATGCTAAATATTCGTTTTATCACACAGTCCGTATTTTCAAAACAACCAAAAAAGGATCCTAGTACTTAGTCTCACTCAGCGTTTTGCTCAGCCAAAACAACAACGCCATCTGATAAAACCTATACGTATCAAATGTGGAAAACAATACCTGTATGACCTCTTCAACCTCACGTGCAGGGCTTTTTGCCTTCTAATAGCGCTGGCGTTTAGCACTTATACCTGGCACCTTAACAGGGACAAATGCAATTGCACAATGATCACTCTAACAGAAAAGTATTGCACGTGATGATCACTCTAGTTATGCATCAGTCTTTCGCTGCAAGCAGCAAGTTTGTGCTAGTCAAACAACTGCAATATATGGTGCACCAATTGAAAAAACTGCATTCCCCAAAAAACATGGACATCAACAAGATAAGATGTTGTGATGCCAGAATGAGAGCAAATGGGATAGTATATTTGACTGTGCTTCCCGCCGATGTCATTTAGCGTTTTCTCTTCTACATTTTTCATGCTGTAATCTTTGCAGAAAATGTCCCAGAGTTAAGGCCAGGTTTCATATATAGGACAATTAAAAGGACTGCTTTACCTTTCATCCATTTCATTTATTTTACAATGCAAAGAACTTTATGCTCATGCTATTACTATCGATTTGGGGTCTGATTTAGCATGGAAAAGGCGAAATTGTAGCATAGAATGTTGCATGGGCATAGCAAACGAATGCAACAAAGCAAATTAAACGATTTTTGTTGCAACATCGATCCAACAAAATTAACATTCATTTTGTTAGATGTTGACTGACCATGCCAACCTCGTCCACGGGGTTCTTGCCTTTTTGACAAGCGGTTTTGACATCAGGTAACAAACCCCGGGGACGAGAATGCTGACCATGTAACTTCATGCACCGTGTATATCAAACGAGTGTAACATTTTACACAATATTGTTGCAGAGGATGTTACAACAAGTGCTTTAGTGTTCTTCTAGTTGCAACATGAAAAATGCTCCTTGCGTTACATATCAAATCAAATATCATCCAACGTCCCACCAATTGAAACATTTCATTGCGATTACTTCTTTGTTTTTTATCTAAATTGCCGTATTGATGAAGCTTTAGCGGCTCGTAACGCATGCGCGTTCTCGCCCTTTTGGTATACTACGCTTCTCTGTAGGATGGAAATATAACTACTCTTCCGTTGTAATTATATTCCATATTGCCTAGTAAGCTTGGTTTCCTCTACGAGATTGTGCAAATTACTTGTGCCTCTTCGTTGTACACGTATTTCTATTAAAAGCGCAACTGTTACTGTTGCACAATCACTTGCCTACAAAATTATGGTAATGTAAACCAAGCTTTAACACGTTGACAAAATATGCGACGCTTATCATACATCAATACTGCAATCTGCTGCTTATAATCATAACCATTGAAGGGCAAAATTTAAAACCAACCTTGTCCCTGGAGCCTCGTCTAAAGTTGTTAACATAACAGAGAAAAAAAAAAAGACCCTGAGGACGAGGTTAACAGTTCTCATACGAATTATTGCGTAGGCGAACATTGAAGTATATAAAGAAGTAAGATATAGATACCAGCAGATAGCCTCAGTTTGTTATTATATGACTGCAGAGGCCAACCTCATTCCCAGGGCTTTTTGCCTTTTTTGATTAATTTAAGGAACGAAAAAAAACCTGGCACAGGCTCAATGTTGGCCGCTCCGGAATAAAAGCTCAGGGACTAAGAGACCCTGGGGACAAGGATGTGAAGAGCAACCTCCAGACATGCAACTCTGGCTACCTAAAAAAGACTAATAAATGTTGAATAAAAGTTTTGATGGATTTATTGTAGGTTTAGAATGATTTACTTTTTAAATTTGGGTCCTAAGGTTTTAAGAAGCAACTTCCGCCGTGAAAAGGAACAAAAAAATTAAATTTTGAGTTTTGTACAAATGTATGTTCTTCCATAGGATCTTTGGGATAAATCTCGTCCCTAGGGCTTCTTCTTCGCGATAAGAAAGCGAAAAAGTAGCTATGGCGACAAGATTGCCTTGCAATACTTTATGAATTTCCGTTTACAAAGTAAGTCTAGGGATTTATTTTTATGAATATACAGTGGAATCTCTCTATCTCGACTACTCTCTATCTCGAACTTCTCTCTATCTCGAACTAAAGTCTCGGTCCCTTTGTGGTCCGCCTAAGGTATTTTCCTTTCTTTATCTCGAACTTTCTCTATCTCGAACAAATTTTTTGGTCCCTTGCGTGTTCGAGATAGAGAAATTCCACTGTAGTCCCGATTTTTTTACGGGATCTAGCTTTTTATAATTTGGAATCATTGGCCAAATTCGCAAAAAAAAGTCACACAACGATTCTGTGCAATTTTTGTGCAAAAACGTCACTCTGTTGATCTACATCCTTGACCCTAGGATTTTTTATCTCGTTGTTATTCCCGGAATTAAAAAGTGACAAAAACATTGGGGTCAAGGTTGTCTGTGTGGATGTGATAACATTTTTGGAAATACAGTGGACTCTCTATAACTCGAACCCATATAACTCGAATCTCTCCTTAACTCGAACGTTTTTTAGGGTCTCTACGGGTATTTCATCTCTATAACTCGAACGTCGCAACATGTATCTAGAACTTTATATGACACAAGCAGATTCTTTGCATTGTATGTTTTGGCTCTGTAAACGTAAATAGAGTCTTAACTGATTCGAATGTTTCATATCTACATGTGTGAGGGGTCTTAAATGATTCGAATGTCATTCGAACAAAACGTAAACACGATTCTTTGGTATTGAAGTTTACAATCATGGCGTCTGTTGCTGCAACAACGTAAAGCAGAAAACAAGTCCCCATTCCATATAAAGGGAGAAAAATCACGCTTAATTGGCCATTTATACAAAATTTATACAAAAACTTGGAAAAACTCCCAACTCTCTATTACCCGAACCTCTCTATAACTCGAACGGTTTCCGATTCCCCGTGGCTGTTCGAGTTATAGAGAGTCCACGAATCAATTTGGTCCGACTCTTATAAAACGAAAGTTGAAGCTGAGGCATTCGGCTTTTCGGCCTAAAAGATAGGTGCAAGTATTCTACTTTGTTTGGAACATTTATTATTCGGATCCACCATCAATGAAAATGTAATCTACAGTAACTGCAACGGTACTAGCGGTATTAATTACACCTTCAATGTTATTGTTTGTTATGATTTGAGAATAAAAAAACTTTGGGGACGAATTTGACCTTGTTTTTGCACATTTCTGAGTCCTATAGAACCTGAGTACTCCTCTTTCAATATTCCTAGAGGGAGCATGAGAAAAGTGAGACCCGATACCCTAGGTGATACACAGTAACCAAGACTCGATACACAGAGGATCCGGGACGCAATACCCGGAAAGTCAATACATGCACTCCACTCTCCTGCCTGCTGTTCCTGAACGGTCTTCAAATCATTTAATTTTTCATCAAAATGATAATGCTATACTATCGAAGAACGTTTTTTGTACATATTCTTTGAAACGTACTATGCCTAGTGCTGTAAAAATATTTAACAGCAAGAAAAATATTGTCTTGAACCGTCCGAACAATATTGTAGTACCGAATAGAACTGCAACTTCGCATTCCCAGCGCCCTAAAAAATAATGTATGTTTCACTTCGCTCAACATGAAGGAAAAATCCTGTATCCGCCCTCTGCATTTCACCAAGAGAATTTACACGAAATATGGACTCACGATCCCTACATAGAGAAGAGGAATAGGTTAAAATATTACAGGAGCTGTTAAAAAATTACGAACCAACCTCAGTTATCGCTACGCGTACCAGTTTTTACCACTTCAATAAAAATATCAGGGTATAGGGTCTCGAGTTAAGGGTATTGGGTCTCACTTTTGTTATATGCCCTACGTAACACGGTTCAAGTAAGATTTTCGTCAATGTTGCTCTCCATCCTGGTGCTTATCCCCTCCAAAAACAACAAGGTAAGGTGAAAGTCATTCTACACACAATTGTATTGACCTTTTTCAAATTATTTTCTTGTATATTTTTAAAAAATCTGTTTTAGCTTTTTGGCGGTAAAATGTTACGTTCTGTAAAATACATACGTCGTAGTAAAATCGAAAGTTTGTTTTGACAAAAGAAAAGCAAATGTGATATTTAAAAAAATTACTATTCAGCTATGTTTAACGAAAAACTTACACTTAACTTAAATGAACTCCAAAAAACGTAAATTTGAACACAAAAATTCTTGGCGAATATTTAAAAAAAATGAAAGTTGTCTTTGACCTAAAAATTCTGAAATAATACATTGCTGTTTTTGACAAATTGGACTTCCTGAACAAGTTCTAATTTTAAACTGTGAAACAAAATTTAAAGAAAACCCTGAAAAGATCTAAAAAGCCAGGCATACCATTCAAACACAATCAGGGAAAAACTCTGTCTAAGCCCAAATAGTCAGGCAAAACACAAGCAAGGGAGACAGTACTGAAGTAATCAGGGACAGAAAATGAAACATATATGAATTGTAATACAACTGTATTTGCATGTTTAATAAATACTGTTTTAACAACTACACGAACATAAAATGCTCTTCTGCAAATTTAATTGTTTGAATAAACGAAACAGTTTGATCAATTGAGAAAAATTGTACAAACATGAAACAGTATATACATTAAACGTTGGCGAATAAAACAGCATCTGTAAACCCTCTGGACTGTAGTTAACTTGTCCTGCAGCCTGGCACGGTGTTTGATGGATGGATATTTACATTGCAAATTAAAAAAACTGTGATTTTATGCCTCTGCTTCTTGAACTGCAGCTTTGGCTGTGTCTGTTTCCTCTGTATCTAATTTCTTTTTCTTTAACGTGTCTTCTTCGGTTTCTGTAGGAGATTCTTTGCGTTTTAAAGTATCATCTTTTTCTTCATCTTTTTTTCATCTTCTTTGACATCACCGTTTACAGGGTTTTCTTCTGTTTTCTCTTCAGTCGTTTCTTCGGTCTAAAAAAATTGAAAATCTTGTGACAAAATATCAAAACAAATAGCGTGACACAAGTTGAAATAAAACAAGTCTTACAGTAGATTCTGCTTCTTTTGTTTCTGTTTCTGTACTTTCTTTTGTTTCTTCTGTCTTTTTGGTTTTGGTTTCCTGAAAACAGAAATGTAAATTTGATTTAGAATTCTATTAGCTGTAAAGGAACTTGGTAATTTAAAACAAGCTTTAATTTCATATATAGCTAGCAACAATAGCTAAGATAGTAAGAAATAAAACTAGCTGGTTTATTTTACTAGCTTTGGTTTTTTTATTCTTAGCTTGGGCTTGAAGTTACATCGGTCAAACAACTGCATAACACTTGAAAATATAGTATTAATAACCTTTTCTTTCTCAGGAGCAGCCTCGGTCTGTTCTGGTTTTTGGGTAACAGTTTCTTCAGCCATGTTCTTCAAGTTACAGTGTAGTATTGAAAAGGTAAATGAAGTCTTTAGCTAACGTCTTTCCGCTTCAGCTGCTCAGCTTCAAAAGGAAAACTTGTGTTTTGTGGCGCCAAATCCCTGACTTTAGTATATTACGTTAGCAGGGGGTAGCACAAAACAGTTCCTTATTGTAAAAGCTAGCTAAAAGTTTGCTTACTACCCCCGGCTATGCCAGAAGATTAAATAGTAATTCGTAAAGTTGATTG